>JAUCBJ010000788.1:0-207187 GCA_032718475.1 Nemertoderma westbladi | reverse complement strand
ATCTAGAAGACATTCTAATTTGGCGGGTTAAACTGCCAAAGGTCTGAAAGCGCGAACAAACTCTACATAAATTTCAACCTGTGTATCGCCGGTAGGGCTGTTGCTGTGCAAGTGCTAGTTGCCACCGGTCAGCCGGTACCGGTAGTAGGGTGGTACCATGGCCTACTACACACAGGCCATGACAAGGACTTTGCTGTGAAATTAGCGTAGGCTGACTGGTGACTGATGAATTATCAAATATTATATTTTCCATGAATGCAGGGTCCATATTTAAAAGAAGATGACTAGATTTTCGTAAAGAATTTAATTGAAACAGTATTTAATAATAAATAAATTAATTATCGCTCGAGTTCCTGCAGCTTTTATTCGTGGCAGGAATGTTTGAACGCTAATAAGTCGGTCAATCATGGATGAAATGGAACCAAACTTGGTACACTTGTAGTCTTAAAAAAATTTAGAAATTCTACACACAGACAGACTTCTACAGTTCCCCGGTCTGCCGCTAGGGGGCGAATTAACAGAAACGTAAAAATAGCTGTAATTATAGAACCAACGATCAGATTCATCTGAAATTTAGTAGTAGTTACCTAAGAGCATTGCTTAATTAGAAATTCTACAGAGACTTTTACAGTTCCTGTCTGCCGCTAGTGGGGAATTGTTAGAGCTCCAGTTCAACGTGCTTAGCACGGTTTAATAAACAATCAATTAATTATTTTATTCAATACAGTAATTATAACAGTAAAATGCAATGTATTCTATTTTTTAGTGAAATCAAGAGATAGGAGGGGGGTGGGACTGGACGCAAATCCCATCTTGGCGAATTAATATCCCGCCTCAATATTAATTTCTAAATTTTGGGAAAGGAGCAGGTTACAGTGGCACGTTATTTTAACCAAAACAATAAAGTAAACACAATAGAACAGGTTACAGTTTTATTTTTGAGAATAATCAGCTGTTGTTATTTGCGTCCAATTTCCCCTGGAGAGGGATGAATTTTTATTGCGTCCAGTCCCCCCCCCCCCCCCCCCCCCTATCTTGAAATCAAATACCAAAAATATATTTATTATATGAACAATCTATTTGGAAATTGTAAGTTCGGCCTATCTCTTTACCATAAGCTCAGTATCTTTATCTGGTGTGTTTTTATTATTTTACCAATTATTTAATATGTTTGATAGAATTGAACAACACCGCCCAACACAACCAACTCTCTATCCGCCTCGAGCATCGAGAATACGAGAAACTCGATCGAAATACCTGCTTATCCCAGTAGTATCCGTCCGTAGTCTAGTCACCGGACCGCTGCGGTTTACTCCCGTAGAACAGTAGAATTCCCGCAGCTTCCGACCCAATTCGACAACGAATTCGCTTCACACTTTCGCGTCACAGAGAACGTAATCCAGTGCGATAACGTCTGCCCAACGTTCAACCATTTCCCCCAGGCGATCCCAGGATCCGGGCCGCCGCTAAACCCAGATCGCAATCCTCGTCGATTCGTCCAGTCGTCGACGTAAGTCAGTAAGTGGGACTCTTCCCACCGCACTCCAAGGTGGGTGACCGGAGTGAGGCATGATGAACTTGGCAGTGGCCCGCATTACGATCTGACCGACCGCCGTATTCCCAGTGTCTGAGTGTAGTAAATACCCAAATAGAATCGTACTGACAAACAAGCAATTCCGTAGTATTCCCCCGTTAATCACCTCTTGAAGCAACTCGGCTGCTCGGGTCCAGATACATCGGACTGTCGGGAGCGTTTCAGACAGTAATGGAGCGGCATTTGCGAATATTTCCAATGGTTTTATAATAAATAAGGGGATTCAACAGTTCAATGCTAAAACAAATGGATTATTCCTAACCCCACCCCAATACAGCAATATACCTAACAGTACAGCAGTATATAGCTTAGGTACCACAGTCTGACTAGCTTTAAATATTAGAGTATGAAAATTATTATAGGACCCTCATGGAAACGAGGTATATACCTCATGAGGCTATCCTTACACCAGAACCTTTTATTTAAGTAAATAAACATTTTATAAGTTGACTATCTACATAATCAGTATTGGTGCTCCTAAATATCTAGTGTTATTACTTGTACTGTAGGCCTAATATCGTAACGTAATCTTTATAAATGTATTATTGTGAATTTTAAAAGGTTTAATTATGTGTAAAAAACAATCAATCAATCAAACCATAATCAGCACAGTCAGCCTACGCATGGGTGGTACCTACGGTGCGCACTACAACGGCAGTACAGCAATACGGTGTACCGTGCCAATGACTGAATGATTAGCGGTAACTACTGAACTATCTAAACTATTATATTATTATTACCGGTACTAGGCTAATTAGGCCTAAACTATAATCACCGCAAGGGTTTCCGGGGCCATGTTTAGATTACATGATATGGCATGTCTGCAGTGTATGGTACCGGCTGACCTGTATTGCAGTATTGACTGATTGCAGAATTCTCGATTCAGGAATTGAGCACAGCCTGACAGTACCGGTACAAATGGTACATGCAGATTGGCAGACAGCCCCTATGTTTTGCAAAATTTGTCAGAAAACCAGCTGATTTATCCTACAGTAATAATAATTTAACGCATGTTAATTTTGGATAAATAAATATATTATAACTACAATAACAGTTACACTGATGCTGCACGAAGGCCCCACGCAAATTCTACTTGGAAAATTTTCAAACTTTTGCCAAACAACATGTGTACCAAGTTTGGATAGATTTCATCAAGGATTGGCCGAGTTATTAACGTTTAAAATAAAATACTGAAAAAAAACGCGACAGAACGACAGAACGACAGGTTGATTAATGGTACCCCTACGCTAAGGCTCTCTCACTTCGTGGCTCGCCCCACAGCTGACTGACATAGTTCATTTGTAATAGTCTTGGCTAGAATTCTTCCCACGGGCTCCTTCCAGCCAGCTTGCTGGCTTTCTATGTAGTTCTAACAGCTGAACAGTGCAAAATGATAAGATAAAGAAACGCGAGCAAAACTCAAAGTGTTCGAAATTTTTTCATTCTAACAGTGCAAAATGAAAAAGAAACGAGAGCAAAACTCAAAGTGAGCGTTTTCATTCTACATGTAACAGTGCAAAATGAAAAAGAAACGCGACTACCAGTCTGCTTTATATTATTTACAGCGTTAATTGTAAAATTTTATGAAAAACCATAAAAAACCAATTTTTTCGCCTTTTTTTTAAAGTTGGTTAAACCAAAAAAACCATAAAAAACCAATGGTGAGAAAAACAATTGGTTGCCAACCCTGCTTTCGACCCTCATGCCTCACCTCACCCCGACCCTGATTTCCCTGGCGCAGGTTGCCATAGAACCTGACTGGTCTATCCTAGAAACACTACTTTCTCCAGTCACTCCTCGCCAACTCTCCCACTCCATCGATCTAGCCTTGTTTGAAGATCTAATCTCCAAGGTCTCCGACCCCAAGTCTAAGGTACTTGCCAACTCCACCTCCCTGCCACATACAGGAGACTGGCTGGCTACACACAATCAAAGCCAAGGCCTCCATTTCCTCGACGCCGAGTATCGCCATTCAATGTGCTATTGCTATTGGCTCGGCATCCGTATGAGCTCCTCAGGATGAAATCTCCTTAAAAATAGTACGAGTAAAAAAAACAGTATGTATTATATTATTTAGCCGAGGCCTAACCCAAGCAAAGCGAAATTGTACAGTAGGGGCCTACTTTAGAAACTGCCGTCTGAAGTGGCTCACTGTCAGGGTGAAATGGCGGTCTGCAAAAACTAATTAATTTTGTATTCGTTGTGTAAACCCCTTGAATTCGTTGACGTAGTTTAATACCTAACTAACTACACAGACGTAGACTGACTTCTACAGTAAATCAACAGGCATAGACTAGCGTTCTAATCTGCGACATACCTCCCCAGATCGAACTCTTACAGTATTACGAGAGCATACGAGAGCACATACAGTACAATATTATTAAACATTGGCTAGACTAAATTTTAAATTAGAACGACGTTATATGAAGCAGATAACATAATACGACCCTATGAGTGAGCGGCAGCTCTGACCTCCACGAATTTTCTCCTATTTGGTGGACAAATTACAGAAATCATTGATTTTTATTTTTATCAATGATTTAATTTATAAGTGCAATTTTAATGGGTCACATTATTTTGATATTGTCTTGTGCTGTGCGAGTCTTATGATGCTACTCGTTTTTTTTTTACTAATTGTATACCACTCTTACCGGATGTGCACCACATGCGTGGTGGATGATTAATGATGTTTATGAGAGGAGCCCCATGACCTTAGGTCAAGGGAGCCCCAACACAGGCGGACGCGTCACGCATTAAAGGTAATTACTATACACTCTGAAATTACTTAAGCTAATCAAGATCCATATGGGACAGGTTAATTTCAGCCTAACACGTCCGCTTGACGCAGCTGTTTTAATTATTAACCATCCACGTTGGTTGCCCCCCCCCCCCCCCCCCCCCCTTAAGTCAGAATTTCACACCATGTTCATCCTGAATTTTTATGTAAATTCAGAGAAATTTTCCAGACAATTTCATGAGGTGCAAGTGGCGAGTCGAATGTTGTGAAGGCCTACCCGGATTTACTGTACAGTACCCTACTCAAGATTTGAAAGTTGAATGTAAGTACGAACCTGGCCTTGTGAAGCATTATTACTGCTTTTATTTGTCACCATAAACTTCAAAATCCCACAGCTACTGAACGCACAGTTGTCGCAAATAAAGGAATAGCTGACGGAATACCTAATATACAGCACTTCCTGTTTCAATCGATATTTACAGAACAATGAAGCGAAATATAGGACTACCGTGTACTACAGTAATACAGTATATGTCGCCTGTTTAGGCCTGCCGCGGTGGACACAAGGGGAATAATAGGACGGGAAACCAAGACGTCAAGACGTGACATCGATAATAAACTATTGACAACTTAGATAATAACAGTTATTCGTGGAATGGTGCGTGGATGATAGGCCTACACTAAAGAATAAATAAAGAAGTGTAATAGGCCTTCAAACACTATATTTCGTCGAAAAAAACAAAGATAACGTTGGTCATATGGTCATTGATAAAACATTGGAGGGGATGAAAGGAAATATACTTGTTTTATCTCACGGGTATAATCGATTATATGTCACCCCCCCCCTCCATCTCTGAGTTGTATTGTGATTGTGGATTACTATTGATATTAATGCCGATGAATGCATATTACCAATGTATTAACAAAAATATTTTGCATTACATTATATTATTGGGAAGATAAAAACTAAAATAACTAAATGCGATCACAATTGCGAAGTCTAATATGACCTCTTATACTAATGTACTGTACATATACTTTGTACATTATATAGTTTATTGTCTTGGTTATGGATAGTTACATCATTATTGCCATTCACTATCATTACCCTTTAAAAAACCACTGCGGTTGAAAATCCTTCCGCACTCAGTGCATGTAAATGGCATTGCGATAACAATATACAGTATGTACCGGTAACAGTTAGTCTCTTTCTCTATATCTCTATTTCTCTAATATCCCGCCCCAATGTTAAATTCACAATTTAGGGAAAGGAGCAGGTTGCAGTGGCACGTTATTTTAACCAAAACAATAAACTAAATACAATAAAACAGGTTACAGTTTTATTTTTGAGAGTAATCAGCTGTTATTTGCGTTCAATTTCCCCCAGAGGAGAGGGATTAATTTTTATTGCGTCCAGTCCAGTCTTTACGACAGACACAACTGATACAAAAACAGCAATTTCATTGTTCTCGTTCGTAGAATCTTTGCCGAACTACATGTCAGATGTCACCCGCACGCTCAATTAACTTGTAAAATAAAAAATATTATTAATATCTAAATTTCCGTTGGGCGCAGCTTAGCAAAATCGGCATTGACTTCCATTTGGGACAACCTCGTGCTGTACAGTATGTCATGTCTGTCTCCAATTCAGCTCCTTCATTACGGCCTCCCAATAGGCATAACACCACTTCATTGCAGCCACTTTAATTAACCATAATATACTTGGCCGTCTTTAAGACAGTTGTCAGATATGGAGTGGAGACATTTGATGCAATCAAGTGAATTTTTACTACCGGAAAATATGTATACTCGAATTTAACAGATGATTAACACCAAAATTAAACCTATAACATGTGCTATTGACTTTCTTTTATTATTTTTTTTAATGACGTTCCATTATCATCTGTTCGCGTCCTTTCCCTTAATTGATAATTATCATTTTTAATTAGCAAAGACATGTCTTAATTCGCCGAGATCGGATATTCTTCAATAATCTTCACTCGTCTGTGATCATACTGTAAGAAGGTCTATCTAGATTAAATGTAGCATATATTGGGTATTGTGATGGGTGCAGTTACATTAAGCCTTAAATGTTTAATATCCCTTCCTGGCTGTAACTCAAAATTCAGCTATTATTATTTATCAAATACCAACTAAATGCTCGTGGAATAATAACAGCAGCTTCATTGAAATGCAAAATAGATGCATGCCAATTATTGGGCGTTAATTGTAATAATATTACAAACAGTGACAATCTTATTATTCTTGATTTCGAACCGATGACGACAGCGCATATGCGTCGAGTCAAACAACATCCAAATAAGAAAACGAAACGGCTTATATTCTTCTTAAGTATCACTACAATAGGCGCCATATGGATATGGTTACCTGCAAACATGGTTACAGCTGAACACTGTAACACATCAAATAACAGAAAATAAAACTGTAACCTGATCTATTGACTTTCGTTTATTGTTTTGGTTAGAATAACGTACCACTATACGTACCAGCTCCTTTCCCTAAATTGGTAAATTAACATGAGCGGCTGCTCCATACCAAAACCCAGTAACTTAAATTTTTCGCAATTTTTTTATTAGATCATTGGGGTTTTCGAGGGTGTAGAATTTATCTGTGAAAGTCTCAAAGTACCATGATGAAGATATCACTGTTCCAAAACCCAATAACTACGTCAATTATATTACATTTCACGGAATATACCATTACAAAACACATAAACTTCCACTTACTCGGTTTCAAATTTGAGATTGACTATTTCACTGTCACTTTTTTAACTTTCAAAACCCAGTATCTTCAGCAACAGGAGTTATTATTTTGTGACTATTCTCTATTTAGGTACTTTGAGACTATGAGATTGTTATGATTCTACTGTATGAATGACGCAAATGGATAGTGAATAATCAATCAGTATTATATTTAATTTAATTTAACTCATATTGCCGATATTGGAATACAAAATTGAACACTGTTATACATTTGTTATACAGTTTAATTTTATATGGCATCCAGCTGTTATTTGCAGTTGATTTAGATATACTGACTGGAGTAGACATACAAAAGGTGCAACTTTAAACGCTGAATTTGGAATATTCCCCCTCCTCCCAATTTGTGTTAACAAATATTACATTAAAATAAGATGTAGTTCGGCCTGCCAACCACCTCAATTTTGAAAGTGGTATTGTTTGCTAATAATAAATTTTACGCAGATACTGGGTTTTGAAACACTGTTTCTGAAAGACTGTACTGTATGTTACTGGGTTTTAAAACTACAGTACAGTAGCAATATGACGTTATATTTATAAATTTTTTCATGACAAAACCGTGTATATATGCATTTTTAATAGATATGTTTATTTTTAAATTTTTGAATTTTATATACGTTATGACTAACTGATATTAAATACATACTAAATTATACATAATTAATTATATAAATAATACATATTAAATAAGGCCTACATTGTAAATACCAAGACAATAAATACCATTAAATATGACTAAATGGCATCAGTTTCAATACGAAATACTTCAAATACGATTTTCTCAAAATGGTGTTTTTTCACTTACTGGGTTTCGGCATGGAACAGCCGTGCGGTGAAATATTTATTCGCCGAGATGGGATTTGCGCCCAGTCCCCCCCCCCCCCCCCCGTACTACTACAACTACTGTATCTTTCACTATTTGTGGCTGACTCTGAGAGTGCATTGTAAATGGATAATACATTTCAAATATGCCTGACAGGCGCTCTGCAAAATGCTTTCAAATTTACCTAAAACACAATGTACAATGTATTTCCGAAGCGGGGTTTTATTTACCAATTCGTGACTGCATGAAGTGGGTACATTCCTTTGGGATTGTTTTTACAATCTCACACGTAGGAAGCTAACGGTAGGCCTACACAGTAGGCCTACAACACCTGTAGGCTTATACTATAGGTCCCTTTCCCTACTGTATGTGATAGTATGCTCTGTAGAATATTTGCACAATTATGTTTGTCGAATCACACTGTGTGTCAATATGTGTGCCTCGGACTGTCTTTACGTTTGTTTACCCAACTCTTATCCTTAACGAAATCGGCAGTTTTGGTGAATTCCTAGATAACTTGAGGGTCAAAAACGAACAATGCAAACACAAGGTTAATTTTACGCAAATGGGAAACAATGTTCGTTAAAATTATAATTAATCTATCGTTTTATTTATGCTCGAGTTAAATGTTGGCTTTATTGCTGAACATACAGTATATACATGTACATATTATACATATTACACCATGTCCCAGAACATAGTGTCGTAATTCAGTGACACGCCCCCCCCCCCCTAAATTTTCTACAAATCTTAATGAGATCGCATGAAATTTGAAACAGAGATAGTTTCACCTCCCGACCACTGACTGGGTGAGCCAGAATTTTTATTTTTGCTTTCAATCTTTAGCTACAAGCGTTTAAAAAAAGTGTCTCCAGCGATATTGCACCAGTTACACGGCAGTTATTCTTCTACCTTATAGCTGTTAGTTGGTACCAATGGAAAGCTGGTCATGCAAGGATTCCAAATATTTAACACAATTTGAATTTCGTTGAAAAATAGCTGAGATATGAGCGTTCAAATGTTGCATGGTTATGCACCAGCGCGAGGCCATTTTATTCTATTTAATAAATGCATCATATTCTGGAATATTTTGTTTATCGTCGTCGTCGTCGTGGTCGTGGTCGTGGTCGTGGTCGTGGTCGTGGTCGTGGTCGTGGTCGTGGTCGTGGTCGTGGTCGTGGTCGTGGTCGTGGTCGTGGTCGTGGTCGTGGTCGTGGTCGTGGTCGTGGTCGTGGTCGTGGTCGTGGTCGTGGTCGTGGTCGTGGTCGTGGTCGTGGTCGTGGTCGTGGTCGTGGTCGTGGTCGTGGTCGTGGTCGTGGTCGTGGTCGTGGTCGTGGTCGTGGTCGTGGTCGTGGTCGTGGTCGTGGTCGTGGTCGTCGTCGTCGTCGTCGTCGTCGTCGTCGTCGTCGTCGTCGTCGTCGTCGTCGTCGTCGTCGTCGTCGTCGTCGTCGTCGTCGTCGTCGTCGTCGTCGTCGTCGTCGTCGTCGTCGTCGTCGTCGTCGTCGTCGTCGTCGTCGTCGTCGTCGTCGTCGTCGTCGTCGTCGTCGTCGTCGTCGTCGTCGTCGTCGTCGTCGTCGTCGTCGTCGTCGTCGTCGTCGTCGTCGTCGTCGTCGTCGTCGTCGTCGTCGTGGTCGTGGTCGTGGTCGTGGTCGTGGTCGTGGTCGTGGTCGTGGTCGTGGTCGTGGTCGTGGTCGTGGTCGTGGTCGTGGTCGTGGTCGTGGTCGTGGTCGTGGTCGTGGTCGTGGTCGTGGTCGTGGTCGTGGTCGTGGTCGTGGTCGTGGTCGTGGTCGTGGTCGTGGTCGTGGTCGTGGTCGTGGTCGTGGTCGTGGTCGTGGTCGTGGTCGTGGTCGTGGTCGTCGTCGTCGTCGTCGTCGTCGTCGTCGTCGTCGTCGTCGTCGTCGTCGTCGTCGTCGTCGTCGTCGTCGTCGTCGTCGTCGTCGTCGTCGTCGTCGGTCGTCGTCGTCGTCGTCGTCGTCGTCGTCGTCGTCGTCGTCGTCGTCGTCGTCGTCGTCGTCGTCGTCGTCGTCGTCGTCGTCGTCGTCGTCGTCGTCGTCGTCGTCGTCGTCGTCGTCGTCGTCGGTCGTCGGTCGTCGGTCGTCGGTCGTCGCGTGGTCGTGGTCGTGGTCGTGGTCGTGGTCGTGGTCGTGGTCGTGGTCGTGGTCGTGGTCGTGGTCGTGGTCGTGGTCGTGGTCGTGGTCGTGGTCGTGGTCGTGGTCGTGGTCGTGGTCGTGGTCGTGGTCGTGGTCGTGGTCGTGGTCGTGGTCGTGGTCGTGGTCGTGGTCGTGGTCGTCGTCGTGGTCGTGGTCGTGGTCGTCGTCGTCGTCGTCGTCGTGGTCGTGGTCGTGGTCGTCGGTCGTCGTCGTCGTCGTCGTCGTCGTCGTCGTCGTCGTCGTCGTCGTCGTCGTCGTCGTCGTCGTCGTCGTCGTCGTCGTCGTCGTCGTCGTCGTCGTCGTCGTCGTCGTCGTCGTCGTCGTCGTCGTCGTCGTCGTCGTCGTCGTCGTCGTCGTCGTCGTCGTCGTCGTCGTCGTCGTCGTCGTCGTCGTCGTCGTCGTCGTCGTCGTCGTCGTCGTCGTCGTCGTCGTCGTCGTCGTCGTCGTCGTCGTCGTCGTCGTCGTCGTCGTCGTCGTCGTCGTCGTCGTCGTCGTCGTCGTCGTCGTCGTCGTCGTCGTCGTCGTCGTCGTCGTCGTCGTCGTCGTCGTCGTCGTCGTCGTCGTCGTCGTCGTCGTCGTCGTCGTCGTCGTCGTCGTCGTCGTCGTCGTCGTCGTCGTCGTCGTCGTCGTCGTCGTCGTCGTCGTCGTCGTCGTCGTCATCGTCGTTCTCGTAATTTTTTGAACGCTAATAACTTGGTTATTCATCGATGAAATAAAACGAAACTTGGTATGTATGTAATCTGGCAAAAGTTTTGAAAGAATAGGAAATTTGGTAAAAACGAACGAACGCAACGAGTTTACAATGGATACGAGTATCCATCTGCCATAAATCAGCAGTTACTCTCACAGTTTCGAGACTTTGCACAGTTATAAAGGTCGTTAGTCTCCGTTTAGGGAAATTATTTTAAGACAAAACAGGACGAGCGCAATGAGGCTAATGAAGGAGAAGAGTATTGTAAAACTAAAAATGTCATACTTAACTTAAATAGCCCTAGTTAGAAGGTTTACAAATGACAGTTAAAGTGTGTAAGGGCAAACTGAAATGGATCTCTATTTTTACAACTAGTTTATCACAAACTGATAGCATCTCCTTCACTCATATATATTTTAGGAAACACAGTTTTCTTATATCTAATAGAGATTAGTATACTGTACTTTCTAATTTAGGATCTCGTGCTGCGCGAAGGCCCCACGAAGTGAGCGAGTGTCTTATAAATGACCACTGCAGTCCATGTCATTCCATACTTACATTCATTGTTTATCATGCATTTTGAGGTTGTATGAATAGTAAAGTAATTTTTTTTCTTCTTTCTTTAGGAATTGCACGCGAAGTCTAACGACTTATTTTTGTAGTAGTATACTCCCCAAACGAAACTGGTACTAATTTAGCTCCCATAAAGGATGCAAAGCAGATATGGGCCCTGGCTAGAATTCGTGCTAGCAGAAGTCCTTTACAGCATTCGTGCCGAAACGAAAACTACCCTAGCACCCATGCGGGGATCGAACCCACGACCTCTAGAAACAGATGTGTGAATTAGAGGCCGATTACATTTTTACATTCCTTCCACAATAGTGTTGTTTGGCGGCGCAGGTTCAAATCCGACTGAAGGCTGTATAAATTTCACACTGTTGTGTCCCTAAACAAAACACTTATTGCTTAATACATTAGTGCTTACGATAACCCAGCTGTACAATGTGAACTTGGCTTCTCTGCTGGGGGTAGTATAGAAGGGATTGGTTATTTACGGACTATTTACCCTTGGGAGTAAGCGTGGCGCACTAACAGTCTTATAGGTAACAGCCAAGAGAGATGAGCATTCGGGTTCCCTACTGTATTTCACACTCTCACCAATCACTTTACTTTACTTTTAAATAGAACCAATATTATCTACCCTAGAATTTCGAATGGGCGTTGTTCAAATTATTAACAGAAGCTAGCACGTATGGGTTAAATTTGCCCCATCCATCACTTCATGGCTGTCTGAAACTATCAAACCACTTGTAGAGTCGGTCTCAGCACTCCATATGGGTCAGTTCTCTGCCCTTCTGTTTCCACTTTGCCATACTGTATATTCTGTACACCGCTGCTACTGTAGGCTACTAATGAGGGGGGTGTGAGGGTGGTAATAAAAATATACCTCAAATATTGCGATTGCCAATACATGCCAGACTTGTCATATCCATCAAACATCAAATATCATTCTCCTCCCACCCAATGATAGTTTGTCAATAAAACATTCCTATTCGTTCTGTATTTCTACGCCATTCCAATTATACAGTACTACATATATTCTGTCCTTGAAATCAGACCTCTTCTGTCCCCTGAAGACCGAGTTATTTCAAGCTACTTGGAAAGAGTACTTACAGACTTCAGGACCTGGACTCTGACGAAATCATTTGAACAAAGAATGGGGGGTTGTTACACAAGATTACAACTAACGGCAGCACTAAACATCAGCTGGAGACAACACATGAAAAACGCCGAACTTTATTTTAGTTTAGTAATTAGTTTAGAAGTTATTTTAGGGCACAGTGTTTATATTTAAAAATATATATATAAAAATATATATTATAATATCTATATTTTAAAAAATTTGCAGTGAACTTAGGACTTTCTTACTACAACTGTAGCCCTATCTACTTGTAGCTACTAGTTCACAAACGTTTCCATTGGATATAGCATCGATTCTGTTACTATAAAACGCGACTCGTATGCCTCTAACCAGAATGTCTCGATAGCACTTTGATGACGCGGCGTATATTAAAACGTTCCAGAAACTGTTGCTATAACCCAACCACAAAAACACAAAGTTCAACACAACTGGCATCTCCTCGTTAAGTATTAGCCCAATCACTTGAAACACACCAAACGGTAACCAAGCAACCAGATACCCACCAACAACAACGCCTAGAACTAGAATCATACGTGGGTTAGATCGCACGGACACCTGAGAAGGCCTCCCATGGTGAAAGCGGTCGGTCGCAGCTTGTTGCTCGCGGATAACGTTGGCGTGGCGACGACTAATCACGAACAAACGCGTGTAAATAACAATCATTATGAGACTGGGCGCGGCAATAAAGACCCCGAATGCTACGCCCGTGAAGTATACGTATTGGCGTTGGTAGAACTTTGGGTAGCAGTTACACATGGTCGGGTGGAAATAAATCATTCCCATTTCACCGTTAGGATTGGCAATAAAAAATGAAATTAAAGTTTCCATGGATACGAATATCCAAGTGGAAATTATTATAGCTATTGTTTTATTGCGTGTAGATATCCTTTCGAAAGTGAAAGTATATTCGATACTCAGCCATCGTTCAAGTGATACTTCTAGTAACATCAGGATACTGTAAAGTTGCCAAATAGGGTAGTCGCACTATCGAAAATTACAACTGAAATCTATAAATAATTTGCTTCATAATGTCATAAAATAATTATAAATTAATTGTTGCTGATTAAGAAGGATTAACGGACATTCATTTTATTTAAAAAATGTTAAAGCAAGCAATCAATCACATTCAAGTATGAAAACAGCGATTTGAGAACTACAATTTGAATTACAGAAATTTAGAAGATAGTATTTTTAATAGTTTCTTTGTGAGAGTAACGATAAGAATAATAAATATAAAAAAAATCTATGAAAAAGTATCGGAAAGAAGCACTTTTTGTCATAAATTTTAATTGGGCGAAATTCAATTATTCCGTCCGAGAGTATGAAGTTTTGCACGAGTTGTCAGGAATTTTTGGGTCTAACATTCCACCGATAGTGCATTACTCAATACGAAATTAGTGACAAGGAGTTCTTTCAGACACGTTTTTATTGTCGAATAGACTATTTTATTTATTCGCCCAGGTGATATGAAATATGCCTATTATTAATGATCTAACCATCACTCCAACGTGATATATACTTCAGATTCGCAATTAATTAGAATAAGAAGCTGTTAATAAGGCCATAAAAGTAGGTAGGTACTAAATGTATCGGTTTATTGTGCGAAATACATATAGTGCCACTTCCCTGACGCAACAAAAGTGATTAGACGCAGACCCAACAACTATACACCAAAATCCACCGAAAGGCCAAGTTCCCGTGACACTAGGTATAATTGCCCAAAGACAGACAAACACACCGACACCTAAGTCTGTCGCCGCTAGACTCAGCAGGAAAGCACGCGTTGTATTCCGCAGACTGCGCCATTGCCAGACCACCAACATATTTATTATGTTACCTAGGATACACAGCAGCGCCGTGGCCGTGATGAAAAGTGTCCGGAACACAACGGCACTCAGTCCATATTCCTCTATTGGTGTTGTCATTGACAATCGTCGTCGTCGTCGTCGTCGTCGTCGTCGTCGTCGTCGTCGTCGTCGTCGTCGTCGTCGTCGTCGTCGTCGTCGTCGTCGTGGTCGTGGTCGTCGTCGTGGTCGTGGTCGTGGTCGTGGTCGTGGTCGTGGTCGTGGTCGTGGTCGTGGTCGTGGTCGTGGTCGTGGTCGTGGTCGTGGTCGTGGTCGTGGTCGTGGTCGTGGTCGTGGTCGTGGTCGTGGTCGTGGTCGTGGTCGTGGTCGTGGTCGTGGTCGTGGTCGTGGTCGTGGTCGTGGTCGTGGTCGTGGTCGTGGTCGTGGTCGTGGTCGTGGTCGTGGTCGTGGTCGTGGTCGTGGTCGTGGTCGTGGTCGTGGTCGTGGTCGTGGTCGTGGTCGTGGTCGTGGTCGTGGTCGTGGTCGTGGTCGTGGTCGTGGTCGTGGTCGTGGTCGTGGTCGTGGTCGTGGTCGTGGTCGTGGTCGTGGTCGTGGTCGTGGTCGTGGTCGTGGTCGTGGTCGTGGTCGTGGTCGTGGTCGTGGTCGTGGTCGTGGTCGTGGTCGTGGTCGTGGTCGTGGTCGTGGTCGTGGTCGTGGTCGTGGTCGTGGTCGTGGTCGTGGTCGTGGTCGTGGTCGTGGTCGTGGTCGTGGTCGTGGTCGTGGTCGTGGTCGTGGTCGTGGTCGTGGTCGTGGTCGTGGTCGTGGTCGTGGTCGTGGTCGTGGTCGTGGTCGTGGTCGTGGTCGTGGTCGTGGTCGTGGTCGTGGTCGTGGTCGTGGTCGTGGTCGTGGTCGTGGTCGTGGTCGTGGTCGTGGTCGTGGTCGTGGTCGTGGTCGTGGTCGTGGTCGTGGTCGTGGTCGTGGTCGTGGTCGTGGTCGTGGTCGTGGTCGTGGTCGTGGTCGTGGTCGTGGTCGTGGTCGTGGTCGTGGTCGTGGTCGTGGTCGTGGTCGTGGTCGTGGTCGTGGTCGTGGTCGTGGTCGTGGTCGTGGTCGTGGTCGTGGTCGTGGTCGTGGTCGTGGTCGTGGTCGTGGTTGTGGTCGTCGTCGTCGTCGTCGTCGTCGTCGTCGTCGTCGTCGTTGTCGTCGTCGTCGTCGTCGTCGTCGTCGTCGTCGTCGTCGTCGTCGTCGTCGTCGTCGTCGTCGTCGTCGTCGTCGTCGTCGTCGTCGTCGTCGTCGTCGTCGTCGTCGTCGTCGTCGTCGTCGTCGTCGTCGTCGTCGTCGTCGTCGTCGTCGTCGTCGTCGTCGTCGTCGTCGTCGTCGTCGTCGTCGTCGTCGTCGTCGTCGTCGTCGTCGTCGTCGTCGTCGTCGTCGTCGTCGTCGTCGTCGTCGTGGTCGTGCGTCGTCGTCGTCGTCGTCGTCGTCGTCGTCGTCGTCGTCGTTCTCGTAATTTTTTGAACGCTAATAACTTGGTTATTCATCGATGAAATAAAACGAAACTTGGTATGTATGTAATCTGGCAAAAGTTTTGAAAGAATAGGAAATTTGGTAAAAACGAACGAACGCAACGAGTTTACAATGGATACGAGTATCCATCTGCCATAAATCAGCAGTTACTCTCACAGTTTCGAGACTTTGCACAGTTATAAAGGTCGTTAGTCTCCGTTTAGGGAAATTATTTTAAGACAAAACAGGACGAGCGCAATGAGGCTAATGAAGGAGAAGAGTATTGTAAAACTAAAAATGTCATACTTAACTTAAATAGCCCTAGTTAGAAGGTTTACAAATGACAGTTAAAGTGTGTAAGGGCAAACTGAAATGGATCTCTATTTTTACAACTAGTTTATCACAAACTGATAGCATCTCCTTCACTCATATATATTTTAGGAAACACAGTTTTCTTATATCTAATAGAGATTAGTATACTGTACTTTCTAATTTAGGATCTCGTGCTGCGCGAAGGCCCCACGAAGTGAGCGAGTGTCTTATAAATGACCACTGCAGTCCATGTCATTCCATACTTACATTCATTGTTTATCATGCATTTTGAGGTTGTATGAATAGTAAAGTAATTTTTTTTCTTCTTTCTTTAGGAATTGCACGCGAAGTCTAACGACTTATTTTTGTAGTAGTATACTCCCCAAACGAAACTGGTACTAATTTAGCTCCCATAAAGGATGCAAAGCAGATATGGGCCCTGGCTAGAATTCGTGCTAGCAGAAGTCCTTTACAGCATTCGTGCCGAAACGAAAACTACCCTAGCACCCATGCGGGGATCGAACCCACGACCTCTAGAAACAGATGTGTGAATTAGAGGCCGATTACATTTTTACATTCCTTCCACAATAGTGTTGTTTGGCGGCGCAGGTTCAAATCCGACTGAAGGCTGTATAAATTTCACACTGTTGTGTCCCTAAACAAAACACTTATTGCTTAATACTCTCAAAAATAAAACTGTAACCTGTTCTATTGTGTTTACTTTATTGTTTTGGTTAAAATAACGTGCCACTGTAACCTGCTCCTTTCCCAAAATTTAGAAATTAATATTGAGGCGGGATATTAATTCGCCAAGATGGGATTTGCGTCCAGTCCCACCCCCCTCCTATCTCTTGATTTCACTAAAAAATAGAATACATTGCATTTTACTGTTATAATTACTGTATTGAATAAAATAATTAATTGATTGTTTATTAAACCGTGCTAAGCACGTTGAACTGGAGCTCTAACAATTCCCCACTAGCGGCAGACAGGAACTGTAAAAGTCTCTGTAGAATTTCTAATTAAGCAATGCTCTTAGGTAACTACTACTAAATTTCAGATGAATCTGATCGTTGGTTCTATAATTACAGCTATTTTTACGTTTCTGTTAATTCGCCCCCTAGCGGCAGACCGGGGAACTGTAGAAGTCTGTCTGTGTGTAGAATTTCTAAATTTTTTTAAGACTACAAGTGTACCAAGTTTGGTTCCATTTCATCCATGATTGACCGACTTATTAGCGTTCAAACATTCCTGCCACGAATAAAAGCTGCAGGAACTCGAGCGATAATTAATTTATTTATTATTAAATACTGTTTCAATTAAATTCTTTACGAAAATCTAGTCATCTTCTTTTAAATATGGACCCTGCATTCATGGAAAATATAATATTTGATAATTCATCAGTCACCAGTCAGCCTACGCTAATTTCACAGCAAAGTCCTTGTCATGCATTGTGGTCAGGAGAATATCAGAATTTGTGGATAAGAAAGTTTGCCAGAAAGCCTTTCTGTTTCAGAATAACTAAACTTTACTGCTAATTTCTGTGACTGACGGAATTTCCAGCACTAGTGAGCAAATCATTTGTTTCCGTAAGATGGCTTACTGAAATCCAATAATTATTTTTGTAAAATGGTTTACTGCAGTGGTGCTTCCAAAATATGCATGCATTTTGCATGGTAATGTATACCATAATATTTTTAAATTACTTTTAAAAACGTAAATTATTAGGATAATTATGTTATCAATTTTCAGCAGACTTTACATCCCAGTATTTTTTCTAAGCGATCAAATATTTACTCATCCATACCCATTTCCTACACTTTAGATACCATACTTTTAGGATATTGAAACCATTTTTGGTGATGGGGATGTTAATTTTTTGATGTGAAGTGTGACCATTTTTCAATAATCGCCCGATGGGCTTGATCTCTCAAACCAAAACTTCCTCTGCGGGGTTTGCGCGGCAGTAAAGATTGAAAGTCTGGAAGCTGGCATCCCTAGGTATTATTATTATAAAGAGCGTCAGCCTGCGTTTAATAAATATATTTTAATACAAAACAGGTCGAACGCAAAGAGGCTTATAATGAAGACGAGTACTGCATTGATTATATTCCTATAAACCACCTGGCTTTGCATATTGAACGTGCGTTTGGAAATAAGTTCGTGCTACCCTTCCGTGGGTGGTAGATGTCGCGGTTATGTATTGGTGGGTGGGAAGGGAGGGGGGGGGGGGTGCAGATTAAAAGGGGTGAACACGTACTGTCCCCCTTTCTTTGATTAATTGGTGGTGTTGGTTAATCTCTCATAACCTGATTTTGTGATACAGTCGCACAATTTTAATTTGTATCTCATAACTGGGCCTCGTGCTGCGCGAAGGCCCCACGAACGTGTGCAATATTGCATAACTTATTGCTTTCAGTGTGCCTAGTGTCTGAAATATTCTTCTGTAAAACTGTGAGAAGGATTCAGATAGGGTTTATTTCAAAATTTGGATTTTTTAAAAACGTCCTTCATCTTTTGTTGAAAAAAATTATTTTGATTTTAATTATTGTTTGGTTACAAATAAATTAATAAATAAATTCTGTGAAAATGTTGAGATTGTTGGTATTAGCAACATTTGTTGTAGTTGGATACAGTTTGAGGTGCAACGAGTTAGACAGGCTCGAAGGAAGCAATGATGTTAGAGAAGATTGCCTAGTTTGCATGGTAAGTACTGTAAGAGCACACAGCATGTCTGTCACACCGTGCCTGAAGTAGCTCAATGACTTTGAAAAATACCCATGGCCAATTTTTATTTTAGAGTAGGCCTATTGCTTATATCATTAGAAGTGAAAAAAATTAAATTTAAAATATTTGGTCGGGGTCTTAAAATTTTATCTGACCAAAAAGTCGAATTTTTGAAACATATCCTTTCCGAGGGAGAATTTCATGCTGAATCCAAATATGGAAACCGTTTTCCCATACCTTATTTAGTTTTCAAGATATCTGGAGTAGAAGATACTGGCTCCGATAAATTGCGATATCGGTAAATGCGATGAAGTTTGGGGTTTGCATTCAATTTCTTCAAATTTCTATGCTCAGTGGTGCCAATTGGATGTCTCCACGAGAGAGGTCACACAATTTTAATTTCAAATGTATTTTTTATGATTTATTATTATAAGACAATTTCAATTCCAGTTCAAGTACAACTTCAACAATGACGGGACTCGATTAAGCGACTCCGCGGTCTATGCGGGATTATACGGAATAGACTTATTGGTCATTGGGGATCTTTAATATGTATAATCTCCAGTTCTAGTGATAACTTTTCTCCGATAACAAAGTTACTATTTGGTTTGACAAACTCTTGAACGCTGCCTGAACAATCATGACTTGAACAAAATTTGCAAGCCATATTTGAACCAAATTTATGTTATGTTGCATCGCATCTATAGTATTTCATCTTAAATATCAAATGGTAACTTTGTTATCTGAGAAAGGTGCTTTCGATTGAGCCTAAAACGAACTTCGTACGACCACTAGAACTGGAGATTATTCATTTTGAAAATCTCCGTTGACCGATAAGTCTATTCCGCGTAATCCCACAAAGACCGCAGAGTCGCCTTATAAAGTTGTCTTATAAACTGACCAGTATTTCCAATAATCATAAAAAATTACCTTCTCAATTAAAATTTTGTGCTCTTTCTCGTGGAGACATCCAATTGTCTCCACTGAGCACAGAAACTTGTAGAAAATGCAAATCCCAAACTTCATCGCATTTACCGATATCGCGATATATCAGAGCCAGATGGAAAAACGGCTCTCGGTTTTTGGTCAGAAAATGCGCTATACCCCCCAGAGACTTTCACATTTTTTGAAAAATACTGGCTGTGCCAAACATTTTTATAAATACCCAAGGTAGGTTTTGATAATTGAATTCTCAACACTGTTGGACTACTAAACGAGTGTGGTGAGATTACTGCAGTAAAGTACAGCAGCTATCTCCCTACACCTGCAACACGTTCGTGAGGCGTCGTGCAGCCCGCGAACTTTGGCAAAAATTGGCAAAAAAATCAATTTGATCTGGAGTGAAAAGTTCGTGAGGGATTAACCCGTAACTTTAAAAAATATTGGAACTTTTTCTTTAGTATAGCCATACAAAATTTGGTTGAAAATTGATAAAATCTACGTCATTCGTTATTTACGAATGAATTATGTTTTTAAACTTTCAAATTTCCCACTTAAAAACAATATGAATTAATTAAGTAAAGAATATCCAATCCAATCCACAGTCATTATAAGGCAAGGATTCAATATTCCCCATACCATGGTAATTTGTTTCACTGGTAATTTGGTTAAAGGTTTTTTGTGATTAAAGACGATTTTTCACTTCTTCTGTTGACATAAACATTTCATCAACAGAAAATGTGTGGGAATAGAAATATTTTTATTCTTAAAAATAAATAAATAAATCGAAGATACCGAACCGAACAATAATACGTTTAATTTACATTCTTTTAAAACTTTATAAATTTGAAGACCCCGACCCCGACCGATTTTAAATTATAATTTTTTTCACTTCTATTGATATAAGCAATAATCTAAAGCAACACTAACACATCCAGTGAAGCTCGTCTGGATATTTCGGCAAGGGGGTTTTGGGGACGCTTCTCCAAATCTTTTTTTTTCGATGTTCGTGTATTTTACCCTAATGCAACATCATATCTCTCCTCTCCTATAGACTCTATTCTTAAGAGCCACGAAGGGGAGAAGCGCCGGTCCTACAATGATAGAATTATAAATGTCGAGCGTGCCTCCTTTACTCCTTTAGTGTTTTCGACTGGTGGTGCAGCAGGACCGGAGTGCAGCCGTTTCATGGCATATCTGGCAGGTCTCCTTTCGGAGAAGAGAGGCTCCACTTATGCAGCTGTATCGCACTGGCTGCGTTGCAGGATCTCATTTAGTCTGGTGAGATCAGCAGGCATATGTCTGAGAGGACATAGATCTCTTTAAGCTATGCCACCATCTTCTATTGATGACCCGCGGCTTATTCCAGATCTGGGCCCCCATCATAATCTTCACTATTAAAGCACCCCTTCTTTAGGTAACTTATTTTTTGTTATTTCTCTTGATATGCTATTGTATTGCACGTTCCCACATTCTACCTGTTTACTTTAAACTCGTTATTGGATCCATCATTATTGCTTCATTCACTTCATTGCGGTATACAGTATTACAGTAGTTGAATTACTTTACATTATTTTATACGGTCCTAATAATTATTTGTCTGTTAATTTACTTTAAATTAATAAATTCACTTTATTATTTTATCGTCTCTAATATTAATATGCCTACAGTATTTATCTATATTATAAAAAATAAAAAACAAATAATCTAAAACAAAAATTGTCCATGAGTATTTTTGAGCTCAAAGTCATTGAGCTACTTCAGGCACGGTGTGCTGTGCTGTAAAGGAATATATTGGTACAGTAAGTGAGCACACAGTACGGTACAGTACATCTGTACTGCAAAGGAATATATAGTATACACCCAGAGTTACCGATTCTGCTAATACCTGAAATGTATTAACCTATATACACAAACTCACCCCAGTTAGGGGCCGTTCCAAGTATGACGTCTGCACTTTTCCCCAAAATGTTGACCCCCTCCCTCCCCTAAATCAGATGTCATCAGATAGGCGTTGACCCCCCCCCCCCCCCCCCCCCCCCTAAATCAGATAAAAAAAAATGTTTCATTTTCAGGCGAACCCCAGTACCGCAGTACCCCAGTAGCACGCGTCCTAATCACTGAAACATGGTGACTGGTAACTGAAACAGAAGGTTTTGCTAGGGGCCTTCGGGGGCTTCGAACAATTAAAATAGCAAGCTACAGTATTTACTCTTGTGCTATATCTCTTCTAGCACCTATAAATGAACATGCTGACGTCAGATTTTGGCTGACCCCCTCCCCTCCCCTCATCAGCACGTCATCAGATTTTCCCAACCCCCCCTAAAGTGCTGACGTCATACTTGGACGGCCCCTTAATAATATTAACATTTAGTAACGCGTTTGACGAATTTCAATTGATTACCCCTGATTCTATGTCTCACTTTAGGACTTAATAAATAAATTATATTTTCATTTTCCGGGTTTGGCACTTGAGACTTGAGACTTGAGACCTTGTGTTGTACGAAACCTACTAATCAGCTGACCATCGTCGCCTTGCTGATACATACAATTATAATTCCATGGCTAGGCCTACACTAACGGTAAATATAATATTCTTATTTCAGACTTCTAAACTAGGAGATGAAACAGCAGCTTATTGCGCCACAGCCGATGATCTAGACGACCTACCACCAGATGTTGATACGAATGATTACGATGCAATAGAACGCGTTCTTTGTGAAGGCAAAGACAACTGCCACTACCAATTCTGCTCTGAAGACCTTTGCAACTAAATAAACTATTCCCAATGAAATTTGTTCGCATGAGTACTACTTTGTATTGTTGTGAAGGAAATAGATTTATCATAAAGTGTATAATTAGGTTTTGTGTCTAGTGTAACTGTGTATGCATAGAAAAGCAGAAAAGTACATTTTATATGTGTAATCTACATGGATAATAAATAAATCTGCATTGATAATAAACAATTATTCATTATTATGTAATAACTCCCCCAAATGTAACTCAATACTCAATTAGATTGAATGGCTTAGCTTTCTCAGTTATATTAAAATGAGTAAAGTCTAGGTGTTAATTGATCATAGTCAAAATTATACATATTAATTCATATTTGAATCAAAATTTTAAGTGTTCATCCCCTTTTAATTTGCACCCCAAACCAAAAAACCAACGGCACATTAAGAGGCTATGCTGGCTTGACAAAAAATGTTGACTGACCAACATGCAATACACAACTTGCAAGCCTAATGTATTGTGCATTATGAATGCAATGCCGGTTTATAAAAAAAAAAACTGCACCTCCACATCTCCATATCCCCCATAACTTTCGCGAGATCAACGAGATTCCCCGAAAAGATCCATGTAGTGTTAGGTTGCCCTTCATTTCCATGACGGATTGATTTCCTGAATCAGTCTGGACTGAATTTCGGTTGGCACTATCGCTGTAAACCCATGGAGATGTGGATGAGCGATGGAGACTTACATTGAAGTCACCCAGGAAAGATAAGAATTCTTGCAGATCCACACCATCAGTAGCTGCTTGTAAATTCAGGTAGAAATTTTCCACCTCCTCTACAGGGGCAACACTAGTTGGAGAGTAGCACACAATCAGAACCACCTTAGGAAACTTCTTAGCCAGTCTTCCAGAACATGAGAAGTGGCAACGGATGATGCGGTTAGAGATTTGGTCTATTTTGTCCAATGCTGCATGTGCAGTTGGATTCATTTATAGGCAAATTAAATTTCACCATTGCCACTATCATCTGCTGACGCAAGGGCGAGTCGCCAACCGCCCACCATGTCCTTAATCAGAACCTCATCAGTATGTCCAGTCCTCATTCGGTGCTCTTGAGAACACGAACTGTTCTAAGACAAAGCTTATCTGCCAAGGAAGTTAGCTCGCCTTGTCGTATTGGGATTTGTATATTTTATTTACAATTTCAATGAATAATTCATTTTGTCGGTTTTTATCAAATGAGCCAAAAGTTGAATAAGTGAGCGTAATTTTTGGAAGGCACAGCTTAACAACGTTTGAAATGGCATACCGTACTGCGCAAGGGTAACTTTAAAGACTGAAGATTAAATTTAAATAACGCGAAATATTATTAATTTTACATTTCATTATTATTATTAATACTTTCTTATAGACTAAACAGTTAGAAGTGCACAATTATACATAAAATTTAATTGTTTATCTTTAGTTTTTTTGGTTACCAAATAGTTATTTAATATAGGAGATAATTCACGTGTACCAGAAAAACACGCCTACAGAATGAGCTGCTTCTTGAAAGGTGACAAGGAAGGAAACTTTGCTCATCGGATCCGGCATGCAAGGACCTAGAACTTCCAACAGTAAGGGTTCCCGTTGCACAGCCTCTGTGTAATCTTCCGCAGACAACCTTCCGTCATGATCGGCGTCCATCATCCTTATAATCAACTCTACTAGATCCTTGGCTCCTTCATCAGGGTCCTCCTCAATCGGTTGCTTCACCAAACTGTTCTTCAGGAAACCGAAGATCTCTTCACGGCTTATGTGACCGTCGGAATTTATATCGTAAACTTTGAAGCAGAAATCCATCAACTCTGCCGGGGTTCCTAAAAGGAAAACCGACAATCCGGAAACCCATTCCATCATGTTGATCGCCCCGTCTGTGTCCTTATCGAATATTCTAAACACTCTTTCCATCATTGTATCGTCTGTCATATCGAACTTATCATGTAGAAAGTCCCTGAAGGTGGTTCTGTCCATTTTCTCGGTTTTGGTAAGACGACTGAATATATTTAGTAATCTCTCGACTTCTTTCTTTGTGAAGTGAGTATCTCTGTAGATTCTCTCCGCCAGTTTGGCTTTCCGCTGTTTAGCTGTTACACTACTCATTGCGTCGGCTAATAATATAATATTATTAATTAGCTGAAATAATAATTTTGAAATAATAGATAATAGTAATAATTGTTTTATTATTTAATTGAGTAATAATCGAAGCAAACCACAATAAAAACGTAATAAAACCGTTTGTTGCACTTGTTGCTTTTAAGCAACAATTATATTATTAGTCTTATCTCAAAGAAAAACCATCACCTATCCATTACTGTACCTTGTAGCTTATACAGTAGTAAGATAATTAAATTATCTAATAAAATCGAAGAAGCTTGGGTAGGAGGTTTAAATTATGTTGTGAGTTTTAACGTTCAATGCTGATTGTAAAATTGTGATTTTTAGTTTATGGGGTGACTTTAGGTCGGTTTTTTTTTATACCTGTAATAATTTTATGGTGCCAAAAAAATAATAACGTATTGTTTTTGTAAAACCTCCACCTATTACATGTATTGTTGCAAATTTAGCGGTTAGTTTGTAATTATGAGACACAAAATGAGATGTGTTACTTTTAAGGAACATAGTAAAGTAAAGGTACCGGTACTGGGAAACGGATGAGAACAATGCAATTTTAGGATTTCCATTTTTAGCATGTAAAAGCCTTTTTGTTTGTCACTTAATGACACTAAATACATTTTTTAAGGTTATAGAAAGACAGGAACTTAGAGTATTTTAGAGCTAATTATTTATTTAATAAGTGAATAGGCTAATTATTAGATTTGGTAATTAGATTACTAAGGGAAATACAGTTTCACAGGCAATTTATAAGTGCATAGAAGGGTCTATCGATAATTTGAGTTAATTATTTGGGATTCAAATTATTGGTTATTAGTTAATTAGGTGAATTTATTAATTAAAATGATATTGCTAATTATTTATTTAGTATATTAATTTCCTAAAGCAAACAAACTTATTTATAGGTCAATGAAGGTAGTCTAAATAGTAGTATGCAGAATATAATGTGGTGCAACCACCGTTGGGGAGTAGATGTGGTGCATCCACCGTTGGGGAGTAGATGTGGTGCAGCCACCTTTGGGGAGTAGATGTGGTGCAGCCACCGTTGGGGAGTAGATGTGGTGCAGCCACCTTTGGAGAGTAGATGTGGTGCAGCCACCGTTGGGGAGAAAATGAGGTGCAGCCACCGTTGGGGAGTAGATGTGGTGCAGCCACCGTTGGGGAGTATATGTGGTGCAGCCACCGTTGGTGAGTAGATGTGGTGCAGCCACCGTTGGGGATTAGATGTGGTGCAGCTACCGTTGGGAGTATATGTGGTGCAGCTACCGTTGGGGAGTAGATGTGGTGCAGCCACCATTGGGAGTAGATGTGGTGCAGCTACCGTTGGGGAGTAGGTGTGGTGAAGCCACCTTTACGCTGAATATGTTGAGCAGCCACCGTTGGGGTGTAGCTGTGGTGCAGCCACCATTGGAGAGTAGATGTGGTGCAGCCACCATTGGGGAGTAGATGTGGTGCAGCCACCATTGGGGAGTAGATATGAGGCAGCCACCATTGGGGAGTAAATATGAGGCAGCCACCATTGGGGGAGTAGATGTGAGGCAGCCACCATTGGGGAGTAGATGTGAGGCAGCCACAGAACACAGGGAGATGGACAAACAAACAGTTGAAATGAGTTAGTCGAAACAGTTGTATTCAAACTGGAAGAAAACCGACATAAAAACAATTAAGGGGGGGGGGGGGGGTGCACCATTTTTGGACAACACTTCGATTTATTACTCTCAGCGTTTCAAAATTGTTTGGTTTTGGCTAAAATTTGGCATATAGGTGCCTAAGATTCTATTCTAGATGACAGGTCAGAAAAATTTTTTTTTCGCTATTTAATATTAGTTAATACTAGTTAAAAATAAAAAAAACTTGGTTGCGCTTAAAACCCTAAGGCTTTTACAGTTTTGAACCTAATCACATGAAAGTTTTTTTATATGATAGACCAAGGATGGGGCAACATAACTATCAGGCGAAATTTTGTGAAAATAATTCTGCACCGCTATGTGGCGCTGCAAATTTATGCTAAATTTTTAGGTTTGTTATAAATAGTATTAAAGTTTATTAACAAAAAATTTCGAAAAGTTGTCTGATACTTTTATGCAGGGTGGCTATGTAGACAGCCACAGAAAGTTTCAGACTAATTACTCAAAAATTGTAGAAGTAGTAGGGTTTCGAAGTTGACAATTTCATAAAAAAAATATTTGGAGATAATCGACCTTTCATTATACATAGTAATAGTAATTTCAATAGGATTCCCTAAATGGAAATTGTTATAACCTGAAAACTAAAATAGCTATTAAATACAGTAGCAGTTTTCAGAATTGGAAACGCCACTCAATGGTGCATTACAATATACCATAAAAAATATTTCGACATATTTTGGACCAAAATGGTGTAGCCCCCCTCTTAACTGCATAATTTTTCAATATTACGATTTTTTATCGCACTGTGTTGCTTTTAAGCAACGTTTTGTGAAAACACAATATCAAAAAATTTGGCTTTTTTTGTTATATTTCACAGTATTGACAGCTTTTTATTACCAAAGAACATAAATTGTTTTTTTCTATGAAAATCGCCTGCTCGGTGCAATAAAGGGATAGTGAAGCTAGTTTGTCATAATGATCAACTCTTACGTAATTCATCTAATTAAGGAATCACCTACTTACGTAATCACCTACATAATTTATTGGAAAAAATTATTTTTTAAGTAACTTTACTATATCGCTAGGAGATGTTTCAGATTTAAGATTGCATTAGTTCACACACGTGTGGGCATCGCGTACACGTAAGTCCAGATAAGCCTTTGCGTAGAATTCAATTAGTGGACATAGTCATTAGACCACTAGCTGTCGACATAGGTATTATATAAGTCTATCTATGTCTAGAATTTCTAAAATTTTGATTGACTACGTGTGTAACAAATCTGTTTCCATTTACTCAAACATTGGCTTATTTGACTTATTATTAGCGTTGAAACATTACCAAGAACGACATACTTATACCCATACGCAAAATACTAGAATATTATAGTGTAGTATAGCACATATATAATGAAAATAATATTCTACTACTGTATATATAATGCAATGGAATAAATAATAATGGTGATATTATTTTACAATTAGGTTTTTATGAAAAATTGTAAAGACATTTTACACAAAATCTTAAGACATTCATTAGTAATTAATTCATTAATAAATAACAAATAAAAAAAATAACAAAACCGTTAATATTCAATAAGATTTAATTCAAAATTTAAATACAAATATTCACAGTGTTGTTTATATGATGAACATCAATATTCAGGATATTGCACGTATTGGAGTTATATTATCATAAAAGGGAATTGTTTATTAATGTTGTCTAGCAACCACGGCATTGAGACAGGAATTGGTAAATTGCCCAATCAACGCCTGTGATTGGTCACCATATTATTTAGTGATAATCTTTACATTGTTGTATAACAGAGTATGCCTACATTGATATAGGAATCCTTTTTATTGTGGAATTTCTGAATAATTTCATGATATTCATTAACAGCTTGGTTTTAAGTGAATTTTGAAACACAGTACAATTATAGCTAATTATTTCTTAGAAAAGCGGGCTCAAAACATGTTTTGTTCGAATACCCAAATTTGTAGAACGGTAGGCCTACTTTGTTATGCTTGGGAACTTGGCTCAAACCCTATTTCTGCGAATTTATATCTCGAATGGGTGAATTAACGACGATAATTATCAATTAAGGGGAATGATCAGATGATTATTACAGATGATTACAGGGGCACGTTATTCTAACCCAAGAAATAAACATCACCATAATAATGCCATACTATATGAAACTAATATACTATATATTACTAGTGACGGGCCTGGCGGCCAGATAAGGCCTTTTTATTTCATAAAAAACAGTCAACTGGTAGCGGTTACGAATTCCTGGTAGTGGTTCCTGGTTACAAATCTGAGTTATTCTAAGTTACAAATCTGAGAGTTCTGTAACAAATTGGAGTTCCCGGTTACAAATCTGTGTTCCTCAATACAAATCATTATGTTTGGTTTCAAATATGAACACCCTGTCGCAACCTGATGTCCCTGGTTATGATTTGTTACAAATGGTTGCAAATCTGAGCACCCAGTTACAAATTGAACTGCCCAATTCCAAATCCATGTAACCAGTAATAAATCCAAGCACCATGTAACAAGTCGAAGTACCCATGAGCATATCATGTCATTGTGTTGGCAAAACATAATTAACTTCTCTTTACGAATAAGATTTAAATTAAATACATACAACACCTAATTAATTATAGAGCAGCATAACTAAAAAACATTCAGCTGTACGCATTTTTTATACGCATTTTTCATCGAAATCGTTAAGAGTATTTTTAGCTGGAGATCAGTCAGTTAGCCAGCCAACCAGCCAGTCTTAAGCAATTATTACAGTAAGTAACCTCTCGGTTCCTAATTAGAATGGAACTTCCTAAAGAAAATGCAACCACAAAGCCAAGGAAAATTTAACAATCTTTGACTCTCTAGTTAGTTGCTATGACTAGTTAAAGGGCATGGGCCTTTATTCAACTCCTTTTGCATTGGAAACTAGAGTTTTTTGGAAATGTTTGTTTCATCTTTAA
The DNA here is from genome assembly GCA_032718475.1 of Nemertoderma westbladi. NCBI lineage: Eukaryota > Metazoa > Xenacoelomorpha > Nemertodermatida > Nemertodermatidae > Nemertoderma > Nemertoderma westbladi. Next base: position 177,947 of record JAUCBJ010000788.1, on the reverse strand, counting down.
TAAAATATCGAGATTTAGGTTAAGATGATGACATATACCGAAATTCATGTTTGTGTTTCAAGAGGTTGTCAGGGGAACTAAAAAATAGAACAACGTATATCGGATGCATAATAATTGATATAATGAGTTGTAGAGTGTTGGTCCCTTGTGCTTCAAATTCTAAATTTATGTATTTGAATTGAACAACTGTTTAGCTAGAGGCGTAGCGAGATGTATTGGCGCTGGGTGCAAGCACAGTTTTTTTTGGCGTCCCCACCCTTCATAAAAATATCATTATTCAAAGGCACTTATTTTTTAAGGGGGTGGGGGTGGGGGTTGGAAGCACCCCCCTCCTCCTTTGTAAATTGTCAAAAATACTGTATTTAAATTCATTCATGTGCCGAATTTAATGAAGATTTCAAATCATTTCGAAGAATTCATTTTACATATATTTTCTCAAACTCGAGTTATTAGCCAAAACATAAGAGCTACATGTAGTCTATTTTTTGACAAGCCTATGAGCAGCACGATATTTTACAAAGACCATTTTCATGAAAACTGTCACGATACAGATACAAATAAAATTGCAAAAAAGGTGTTTTATTATAGTTATATTTTTTAGCAAGTATGATAAATTTCTTTGAGAAATTTCATTATTTTTTGACAAAGTTATTGTTGAACAAAGAAAAATGGTATTATCTAAAATAGCGGGACCCTTTTTCAATATATCTTCTCAACAAATTTTGCGAAAAATACTCTGCAGCTTTTTAGATCAAACAGGCCCAAAAATAACCCTTTTGGGTCCTTTTGTTGTAAAGTGGCCCCAGTCCATTTGTAGCGGAAAACTTTAGGAAGAATTGAATGCAAGGATCTGAATTCATAATCCAAATTTCGACAAATTTCAACAAATTTTATGTTAGTTTAGTTTGCTCTTTATAAGCGGTTAATTAATTAATTTAATGATTTAATTCTGTGAACCAATTTAATCGCAATTAAATACAAAGACACAAAGACATTACAAAGACTAAAAACCTTCACATCACCAGCTGATTATACAGTATTGTATTACTTACCTAAGCAACAAACAAAAAAGAATAACATTAACATTCTGGCAAAGGTGCAACATGCAATATACTGTAGTAGGCCTATATAAAGCTGTACACTGTACAACGAACTACCGCACAACCGGTAGCTGTACTGCGGTACTTCAAACTGTACTGTGTGGACTGGTGTGGGTAGGCCTATACAGTTGACTACTGTAGGGCATACTGTGGCTGTGATCATTTTGGTTAGAGTTACTGTAGTTGGTCATGTCTCACCATAGGCCTACTTGGTTTCAACTTATGTTTAATGAACCCTACATAAACTACTTAAATGTGGTAAACGTTGGTTAGAATAACATGCTCATCCTGCCTCCCCATTCACCCTTCGGTCAGGAACCCTGGTCACATTTGTCCATTTTATAGGCAAAATATGTCCGCGGAAAACGCTCTCATAGTGAAATTTCTCCATAGAAAACAATGCTAAATTTCATTTTAAAGCTGGTGAAATTTTTTCCAAATTAGAATCTCATCGTTGGGATAACCTTATTATTCATTACATTTTTATTTTCAAAATAATAAGCAATATTTAATCAAAATTACTGATAACAGAATATTGGTATTTAAATTTATAAATTAGACGCAGATTTTATAAAATGAATTAATTAATTAAGTTAGGAATAGAGTTCAGGGTCCATCAAAAAGGTCACCCGGAGAGGGACCGCCCGTCGCCATAACAGAAGCCGCGTTGTCCACTAGAATGGCCACCAGAATCTGCTGCAGGAGGAAGCAGAGTGAGTGGGGTCTGTGGGTGAACGCGTTCATTCAGGAGCCAACCTCCCGGAGGAAGGCCGCAGTCTCCGGGCCGGGCGGCCGAGGGTCTCAAAGGCCACAGGATGAAAAATTTGGAGGCCCCGCTGCTCCAGCTCGGCGTACGTCGCGCGTTTCCTCCGCTCTGCCTCCTCAGCTGTGCGCCCGCCGGCGATGACGGTCTATTGGATTGGAGGTGGCTGGGGACGAGGGGGGTGGCTGGGGACGAGGGGGTCGACTACCGTAGCGTCCCAAGTAAGGCTTCTTCCCCCGCTCCAAGGGGCGAGGCTCACCCCGTCCACTTGTTTCCCGTCGTTCCTGAAGAGACCCGGGGGTTCCAGGACTGACAGGATGTCGCAGCTGACCAGTGCCCGCCTCACCAAGTTGTTTATCATGGTGTGGTGGGGGTGCCGGCCCGCACTACTCCAGCAGGAGAGACCGTGAAGGCCGTCTGCAGCGACTGGACTACCGCAATGGTCACAGGTGTGGGGTTCCACCACCTTGCACCCAAGCCGGGTGGCAATGGCGATCCGGAACTGGGTGTCAGTTAGTTTCAGCCCCAATGAGGCGCGGGGCAGGGCATCGAGCCAGCAGCCCGCTGTGGGGTTGTCGAGCGAGTTCAGCTGTGCGAGGTTCAGTTGCGATGCTGCGCAACGGATGCTGGCGAGGGACTCCTTGTGCACCGGGGCCACCCATGCGCGCTGGACAGGCACGGTGGGTAGTGCCGAACCGGCTGGAAGGGAGGTGTTGCGCACTGCGTGTGCCAACTCTACTGCTGGGCTAGGGGGGACCTCTGCAGACGGGTAAAGGCAGTTGGAGAGAGTAGCGCATTCAGCCGCGGAAGCCTAGAAGGCGGAGGAGGGTGCGAGCTGTGCTGCAGAACTCAGTCCTAGACCACCAACCCTTGCCAGGAGGCAAGCCTGGGTCAGACCGTGTCGTCAAAGTGGGTGTTGGCGAACTCCTGGAGTGTGCTACACTGGACGCGATCAAAGTCCTATAGTAGGGCTGGAAACTGGAAGCAGGGTGCCGTCCGCAGGAAGTAGGTCAACCGCAGCATGGCAAATGAGTTCTTCAGGAGGAAGAACCCATGGTGGGCATCGAGAAGCGGCAGGCGGCTAGCGAGAGTCGAGAGGTTTCCTACCTTGGAGGCGAGGCAGGACTTGATGGCGGACTCTCCAATAGGCGCACCCAGCATCATCAGCTCGTCCAAAGGCGGGTACTGGATGCCAGCGCAAATGGTATCAAACTCGCGACGTATCTGGGCGTGTCTCTGGCCCCAGGAAGAACACGTCACTCTTCCTGGGGTTTATCGTTAAACCGCACTCCCCCCCCCCCCTCCTCGATCAACCGCACCAGGTCCCGCAGTACCACCTGGGAGTTGTCGGAGAGGTTCCCATCGTCCAGGTACCAGACGTTGAAGGCAGACTATTGTCTGGATGACGGGGTTAGCGATGTCCCCGACGAGACGAGGGCCGTCAGTGTCCCCCTGCTGAACACCCTCGTCGGAGAGAATGGTGTCGTCGCCATGCATGAGGAAGGTTGCATCCCCATAGGCCGCGAGGGTGTAGTTGTATATGCCCGGGTACTGGTCATAGACAACTTCCAGCATCGAATCCTGCCGAATGGAGTTGAACGCGTTGCTGAAGTTGACCTTCAGCAACACGGTACCCGGCCGGTTCTCTTCTCCCACTAGTGCCCTAACTGCATGGGCGGCAGCTTCCACTCCCAGCTTACAGCCGATTCCCAGCTGAACCATCCCATACGACTCTGACCGCTGCTCCGCCACCAGGTGTCCAACGTACTTGCCGCACAGGCGCCGGAGTGTGACCCCCACCGCTATGGGCCTGATGCCCCCGCCCACCTTAGAGAAGGCAAACAAGTTAGCCCCAAAGAAGATTGGCCGGATGACTACTGGCACCTCGCCTGCCACCGTGGTGTCCACAAACCTCGCGAGGGCCGCCAGGAAGCGCTCACCCGCTACGCCGCTGGTTGGTGCGACCAGATCCTTGTAGATCTGGGGCCTCACCCCATCAGGGCCACCTGCACTCCCGCAGGGGAAGGAGGCGATCATCTTCCAGAGGGTTGCTGGTGTAGACGGCCTCGCTGACGGTGCAACTGGCGGTGATGCGACTCGTCTATCGATGGGTTTGGACGGGTGCTTACTGCGGAGCATCTCCAACATCTCAGGGGTATCGGGAGCAATGGAGTCCTTGGAGGTGGGCAAACGGATGGCTCCCTTCACGTCCCCGTCCTCGATCTTCTCAGCCACTGCCGAGGCGAACCGGACGGATTCTTCTTCAAGCTTCTGGCGACGGGGTCCGGAGAGGCGACGCGGAGGTGTAGGGACCCCAGAACCCACTAGGGAGGTGGAACGGAAGTCCGAGATCAGGCGGTTAACCTGTGAGGCGAGGGATCACTGATGCTTCTTCCCACCTCGCCCCGGTGCCGGGATGCAGCAGTGGCCCACAAGAAGAAGCCTGATCCAGCCGTGGACGTCCGACGGGTTCTCAAAAATCGCATGAAACATTGGAACTAAGTTCGTACCGATTGGAAATAAATTCGCTTCCATTGGAACTAAATTCGCATGCATTGGAACTAAATTCGCTTCCATTGGAACTAAACTCGCATGCATTGGAACTAAATTCGCATCCATTGGAACTAAGTGGGTTTTGATATTCTGGGATTGGAACTTAGTTCGCCTCGATTGGAACTAAGTTCGCTTTGTAAATTTATTTTGGAACTACATTCGTTTCAATTGGAACCAAGTTCGCATTTGAATATGTGCGATTGGAACTAAGTTCGTGCTACCATAATCTCAGCCTGTGACTGTGTGAGAGGTAAAGGACAAATTAGTGGCTGCACGGCGATTTTCTGGCTGTAAATAAACTTGAATAGGCCTATTGTTGTATCTGATGGACTGAAACCTCCAGTGGGATACGGCAGGATGTGGGTTAATGCAAAAATGGCGACCTATAGACACAACGAAATGGTGGAATCCTCGATAATAAACCCCAACGGAGGTCAAACAGCGCCCCTAAAGCCTAAACTCCCGCGTTTGCCCTTGATAGGTTTCGGGCAATGTGAGTGGATTGCTGATTCGCTTTTTTGTAGAATGGTCACACAAAAAACGTGATTTTGTTTTTATTTTATTTTTGTTCTATTACAGCGTAGGCTTATAGGAGAGGAGCAGGTTACACATCCTGTATCGGCGTTTAAAGTTTAGTTTTCGATAAAACAGAAGCATTTGTGTTTAATGTGTATGTAATCCAGGATGTAATCCAGAAGGCGGGTACCTCAGTTGGTTGAGCGCCGGGCCTGCAATCTAATGGTTCTAAGTTCAGCCCCGCCAGGGTCCACTCAGCCTTTCATCCACTGGGGTCGATAAAATGAGTACCAGTTAAATAACTGGGAGCAAATCTTGGGATAGGAGTAGCGCCCACCCCTACCATCGGGTAGCAGCTATCGAAAGAGGAGCCTTCGGGTCGCCTCCGGCTTCGGCCGACTGTTTGCTTGCTTAATCTAGGATTGATTAAACCTCATTTCAAAATGCCATTCATATATCGTTCTTCTAAAAATAGTCATTTTTCACTATATTTTGACAGGAAAAAGTCATTAGGCCTAAGTTTTCACTAAATAATAATATTCTTCACTAAAATCTATTGAATATCTCCAAGTAATGGAAACGGGCATGTAACTGGTGGCACATTATTCTAACCAAAACAAAAAACTCAGTTCAATAGCACTGGTTACAGTTATTCTTTTTATTATGAGAAATACATTTTAGTGATAATTAATATATATTAGTGGAGAAATTATACACCATGACCCGTAATATACAGTAGTGTCATTATCTGAAGACACGGACCCCCCCCCCCCCCCCCCCCCCCCAAATGTTTCTACCAATCTTTATCAAAGTGCTTGAAATTTGAAACACAACTAGTTCAACTCACCGTGGTTGTTACCATGAAGCCGGAATTTTCGATTTCGCCTTTAAATTTTATTTATAAGCGTTTTAAAAAAGTGTCTTTTGCGAAATCGCACCCTCTGTATCATTGCCATTCTTCACACAATATTAATAACAAATAACAAATATAATAAATATAATAATAATAAAAAAACATAACAAATACACAATAATCTGGAACAATTTGTTTATGTATGATTAGCTATGCAATATAGATATCGTATAGGCATTCCGCTGTTGCCTACCAACTCATAAAATAAATAACTCGTTCTAGAAATTTGTGTATTTATTAAATAGAATAAATGGCTTGCAGCGAACAATAATTCTGGCAATCTTTAAACGCCTATTTCTCAGCTGTTTCTCAACGAAATTCAGATATTGTTACATATTTGGAATCCTTTCAACGCAAGCTTTCTATTGATGTGAAAAAAATTACGACTAAAGTGAAGAATGGCAATGATACAGAGGGTGCGTTTTCGCAAAAGACACTTTATTACAACGCTTATAAATAAAATTTAAAGGCGAAATCGAAAATTACGTCTTCATGGTAACAACCACGGTGAGTTGAACTAGTTGTGTTTCAAATTTCAAGCAATATGATAAAGATTTGTAGAAAAATTTGGGGGGGGGGGGGGTCTTTGTCATCAGAAAAGGACACTATATTACGGGTATGGTGTATATTATATTAGTTGATTTAGTAACCATTACAATTAATGCGTTTGAAAGGTTAACAGTGCTTTTGTATTTAGCTTAATTACACTTAATTAATACAGAATGTGCCAACATCTGACATCCCTAGTCTGATACCTTCTCTCAACTACCACGGACCCACTTCCGTATTTACCTCAGTAAAAACAACCTGAAAGCTTAAAATAGTTTATAAGTAGAGTGTTTTTATTTTTTTCTCGACAAATACACATTAATAAAACCGACGATGCGAGTCAGTCTGTATGTGAGGATTGTTACAGCTCTTCGATCTATGTTTTTTATATTTATGATGGCGGTCTTACAGGTTGGCTACAAACTGATTCCTTATACACCCAACTCTATTGGCGAATCAATAAGGAATCATATTGAAACCCAGTTAGAGAAACGTGGAGACAAAATCAACACGTTGATCAATACGAGTATTAACTGGCACACCGTGAAACGAGTTTATATTGAAAAAATATTTGACCTGCAGAAGACTGTTTATCTCGGTTCCCTAGTAGAAAACTTCCCGGTCAATCCCGTTTCCGAGCAACAGCCAATCAGAACGTCTCTCTTCGATTTTATGAGGTCGGGTCGCCCTCTAGTGATTGCATTCGGTAGTTGCACATGACCCCCGTTCATGTACTCCTTGGAGAAACTGAAAGTAATTGAGAGGAGCTACAGGGGTGTGGCAGACTTTATCTGTATTTATATTCAGGTTGGTAATAGCAACAACTAATAATAGAGATAAGATTGACTAATTTAGAGAGGAATCTAGATTTAGGTACCTACAGTACCTCCCCGTACACTGCTCTTTAAAAGTAGCTCTGTTTCGAATTATAAAATAAACAGCGTGGGATAATAATTAATAATTATCATAAATAATTATGAGTTGGATAATGTTGTTGAAATTTTGTTATTTTTTACTTAAGAAATAAATTGTTAATAAATATAGTAGTTCTGTTGTCTGGACAGCCCTACTCCAGTAGTTAATAACTTATCATTGTTTTAAATTAAGAGATTTGGAGGGCAGTTCTCATTCAATGTGTTCGTATGACATTGTGGTGGTTATACTGGAAATGGACAAGTAATAGTGCGTCGGTCCTTGTTTCCATGCCCAACAACGTGGCTCTCCCCTCAACCTACTGTTTACAATGTTTAATACTTCACAGGAAGCCCACGCTACTAACAGATGGAATATCCAAGGTTTCTCGAAGATTCCAGAACATAAATCCTTAGAGGATAGAGTTCTAGCCGCAGAGTATTTCATTAGTCTAGATCCCGATACGTGGGAAACATTTCCTGTAGTCGCTGACGATATTAATGACGCCATGAGTATAGTAAGTTAATAGAGTATTATTGTTACATTATGTCAACTTAACAGCATTCTGGTGAATTACTCGTAACGCTGCAAAGTACTACTTTGCCGCGTTGCGGCCTATATGACGGAACGCTGCAAAGTAATCAATAACATGGAAACAACTTCAATTACCGTATTCCAGAATGTATTATTTCCATTTATATTAATGCGTGCTGCTTTATTATCCAGTTTGCAGTGACGATACTAGCTAATTACTGTATGTAAATAATTGTTTAACATATGTACTGTAATCCATTATGTCGAGACGTCCAATAGACGACACTTTAGAGATATGTAGTGGGCAAAGAAAATGGCGACAGATGACCATGATTCAGTTTGCTTCAGTCGACTATAGTCAAGATGGATTAATATAAAAATAAATAAACAAAATAAAAAAAAAGTCTAAATAAAAAAGTCTTAGACCCCCGCAAACTAACAAAAAAACATAGAATTAGGACATTAAAGCCCAAAATAATATTCAGCCGCTAGGGCCATCAAAAACCTCAAAAATACAAACAAAAAAAACGACATAAACAAAACACAAAAAACAAATATATTACGTATGTCTCGCACCCTAAGCCTAACCGCCATGCACTAAATGATACCGTTAATAACTGCACAAAAACTTAGCCTATATTCTATAAGAAAATATATAACATTGTGTCGGCGTAAAAGGGGTAGAACTAGGGCAATTAATAATTACTAGTACTAGTTACTTAATAACACGCGGTAATCTCGACACCTCATCAGCTGGACAAAGGATTACCCAAGGCCTATTTATATTGCACCGATAATGACCTACTATAATCGCACCAAAATCTGTTACCACTCTCCCAAACAGACATCAGACCGCAGAACAATGAAACCAATATGGTAAGTGAATCTATTACCCAATGGAAAACTGGTATGTAGCTAAGGACAGACACACGCAGTACGAAACATTAGATTTTATAACTTGCAGCGATCTCGTAAATTCTGCTCTCCTTCATGAAGTGTAATTAAAGGTTTTGCGCGACATACTGACTAACAGAGGGGTATTGTATGTATATAAATTATAAATAAACAGGTAACAATAGAGTCAATACCGGTATCATTTACTGTATGGCGGTTAGGTTAGGGTTAGGGTGCGACACATACCTGTATGTTGAGCAGATTTAATATATTTGCTTTTGTTTATGACGTTTTTTTGTTTGTGTTGTTTGAGGTTTTTGGTGGCCCTAGTGGATGAATAATCTTTTGGGCTATAATGTTTGCGGGGGTGTAAGACTCTATTGTTACCTGTTTATTTATTTTTATAAATATACATACAATCCCCCTGTTAGTCAGTATGTCGTCTGCAACCTTTAATTATCATTACAAGATGGATTAATGATTATCACATCCATGCAGGAGATATCAACAATGAACTTTAATTAGATTTAAATGTATAATTAATACTGTGTGTCTGTTAATAACTTTCACTTATATTCGATATAGTACATGATTAAAATGTATAAAAGAGCATCCATAAAATCCTTTCTTCACATACCGAACGCTGATAAGTTGACATGAATGTAACAAAATTACATACATCATTGCTTGCAAAGGTCACTTTTCAGCGTTAATAAAGCCCCTGTTTATTTATGTAAACCCCCCCTCGCTGCTCTCGCTCGGTACATAAATAAACTAGGGTCATAACGCTGCAAAGTGCTACTTTGCATACGATGATGTAAATAGTTATTTATTTTCTTTTAATTGGAATATTTTCAAAATTCTGCAAGTTTTCATTGAAATTTAGTTTTAGAAACATCGATTTTTTTTCAATTGCAATTAATATTTTATTGTTTTTTTTACTGTCAAAATTTTAATGTTTTTAATAAAATTTTAATGTTTTTAATAATAATTGTAATGCTGTCAAATGATACAAAATACATATTTAAAAGCTTCCAATATTTGAGAATTCATATTTTATATAGCATGAAAATAAATAAAAAATATTCAATTGTTTTTTGAATATCAAGATATCAAAACATCACATTGTATAATCATACATTTATCAACTTTTTGTTATCCATCTTTTATACTTTAATTTACTTATTTACTTTACACATTTTAGGCTTTCGGCGCAGCCAATGAAAGACTATTCATTATCCAAAACGGAATCTGTGTCTACGAAGGAGGTATTGGGCCTCACTATTATAGACCCCAGGAAGTGTCTGATTGGTTGGCGAATTACGTCACACAACAGAAGATCCAATGATCGATCAGTTATCTACTTAGTGACTTTATTTGTATGTTATAATTTCATTCACTGAAATAATTATATTTCTTTTGTTGCGTTAATGATACAATCTCTATAAAGTTTTATTAAAAACAAAGCGATTGTTGATATAAAGTATCTCAAAGTATAATTATAATACAGTGGATAAAATTATGTTGCAATTATTTATATATTCTTGATTAATAATTCAATATTACATATGGTACAGGACACTGGGTCATTTACCAGTACTTATGGTTTTAAAACTATCTGGTCCGGGGAGGGGGGGGGGGTCATTTTAGAAAAATCTTTATACGCTGACGACGTTGTCTTGGTTGCAATACCCAGAGAGAGTCTACAATATGCTTTTGATACACTCGGACACTATGCTGACTACCGGGCGCTGACAGTCAAATTAGATAAAACTAATATCGTAATTTTCCGAAGAGGTGATTCCACTTCAGTAGCTGATAAGTGGACTTACAGTACAAGGGTTAAACTTAAAAAGTTGTAACTTCATACACATATCTAGGGATGAGTTATCCCTCCTCCGGAAATTTTGTTGTAGCGCAGAAGGCGCTGGCAATGAAAGCAAAGAAGGCACTTTTTTCTCTATATGATGTGAGCGGCGACTTTTAGTATGATACACTATAGGAGCGGCGAGCGGCAGCAGCCATTTGTGGTGTATCATCACCCATAGAAAATATTTATGTGTTCTATTTTTAAAAGTGTCCGCTTGCCGCGGCCGCTCGCCGCTGCCGCTCGCCGCTCCTGTGGTGTATCATGGCCTTTAAAGTTGGCCCTTGCTCGCTTGGTGTACTAGTCACGGTTTGCAGATTGAGGTTGGACGCGACGGTGTGAACAACAAGCGGCTTCGGAGAGATCTTGGTCGGTGTTGGAGATCTTGTTGTCGGGTTTGGAGATCTTTGTGTCGGGTTTTGAGATCTTGGTGTTGGGTTTGTAATTCAGGGGCAATCGAAGATGAACTACATTTTTTATTGATATGTCCGGCTTACAGAGAACTTAGAACAAAATGGGTACTTCCACATAATCCCGACCGAATACAAATTTCGTAAACTACTTTTATCTCAGTCCAGACTTGAAATAAAAAATCTATCTATTTTCCCATATATATTTTATTTTCTATATCTTTTCAATTTCTGTAAATTAATATAATAATACAATCACTGTTATCCTTACTTTACAACCATTTAGACAATCATTATTTTTTTCGGCGCTGGAGTTCCCAACTGTAAATGTGTTTTTGGAGTTCCATATTGTATCCCCCATGTATCAGGTGCCCTGTGCAGTTATATATATTATAATAAACAGCACGAATAGTGCTGTGGCATCTATTAAACTCATTGTTTAAGATTATTATAATAGTTATATATTTATCCACATGCTTCCTATTGATCATCCAATATTCTCGGGTTATTCACATTCATTAGTTTAAAAGTGGAAGTAATTAATATTAATAGTCTACATGCCAACCTCCTAAAATTAAGTTTAGATGGCATTTTTTGTTAATGGTTGGCATCCACCTGATTTTTGTACTTCAAGACATGGCGAATCCAGCTAGGCTGGATGCCACCTCTGCATTTTTGATTTAATGCCTTTTTTTGGGCTTCAAATGTTTCACACAACTCCACCACAATTCCATCACACAACTTATATAACATCTTGGAAACACATTAAGGCAATATAAAATCAAATAGCGTCCAATGTCGCAGACACAGGCCAATTTATTTGGACCCGAGTAATTTACGCAAGTATCAAAATAGTAAGTTTAAGTGGAGAATTCGTGTCCTTTACTCAGAGGCGTAGCGAGGGGGGGAATGTTCCCCCGGGCGCACTCACCAGGGTATTCTTGTAAAAATAAGACAAATCAGTGAAAAGTCAGGGATTGTGATACAGGTGATACTGTGATACAGGGGGGCGCCATCTCAGCTTCATTCCCCTGGGCGCCAGACGCGGTCGCTACGCCTCTGCCTTTACTCAACTATTTGCTTTCATATTTGTAATTATTTGAAAATATCACTACAGCTCAGTTGTAGCATGGTGATACTTCCCGTCATATTGTACACATTCGGGTGACATTACAGTCCATGTTGCCATAGCAACAGACCAAATAAAAAAACAATAAATATCTGATATAATTATATCATCACACCTTACTAAACATTAATCGATTCCTATAAAAATAATTACAGAAAAACAACGATTTGGGTGCATTTGAGACGTAATTATTGCAATGCCGCATAAAAACCCTTAAATTGATATATTTTTGAAACCAAGAATAATTATTATTGCTCTATTAGATTGGAAAATCTAGAATGTTGAAACATAAATTTAATAAAGTTGTATTTTTTTCACAGCGTTTTGAATGAGAAAACTTAATAAAATCATAAAATTTTAGGTGAATTTGAATAAAATATTCATATCCCAAACAGAACAAGCCCAAAATCAGGTCGATACGATGAAAACTCGCGAAGTTATGGGCAAAAATATAAGCTGATGCCTAAATTAACAAAATGAACTTTACTGTAGTTTTTATTCTTGTTGACAACCTTTAAGACAGAATTCGATTTATAATTTTACACATTTTATTATTTTCTTTGCTTCATGTCTTGAAGTCTGAGGAAGGCCGGTGGGCCGAAAGTATCGCAAAAATGTCGTATAATAGGCCCATTATGTTTCGAGGTTAGGTCAGGGGTTGTGTACAGTATAACAAAAACTAATCGCACACAAAACTGTAAACCGAAATAACCTGTATCATTAAACGTGCCTTTTCCAAAGAACTCACAACAGACTTCGACATTTTCGAAGTCACCATTGAAGAGGCCTGTTGCAAAGTAAAATGATTTTAATATAACGACAATTACATAAGTTAATATACAGTACTACTACTACTTTAGGTCGAACGAACTCGGACAGTGGAAATGAGATCCTTCCAGGCTTCCCGATTCTACTACTACTACTAGGTCGAGCGAACTCGGACAGTGGAAATGAGATCCTTCCAGGCTTCCCGATTCTCCATAGTTGTCGCAATTTCGTTTCTCCCAAGTTCAGTATCCCTTTCAAGTTGATCTATATATGTTATGGCCGGTCGTCCACGACTACGCTTTCCATGAGTTGGTTGCCAGAGAAGTAGATCTGGTATGACCTCGTCTTTACTTTGCCAGCAGTGCCCACTGAATCTTAATCTGCGTTCACGGAGGGTGGTTGATACATGTACTGTAGTATTGTACCATAAAGCTCGGCGTTTGTCATGTGTTGTCTCCAGCTGATGTTTAGGGCTGCCCTTAGTAGTCTTGTGTAGCAACCATCAATTCGTTGTTCAAGTGATTTAGTCAGTGTCCAGGTCTCACCCCCGTATAAAGTACCCTTTCCACTGTGGCTCGAAAGAACTTTAGTCTTCAGGTGCCTGGAGAGATCTGATTTCCAGATGGTATCCATTTTTGATAGAGCTACCCATGCCTTTGATTTCCTTAGTTAATATAACGATAATTAAACAACAAGCACCATTGTAATCAGAAAATAAATTTATCAGTAACTTTATCAAATAATATACAGTTTGGGTAAATTAAATTCTTTGCAGAACTATTCTTCTAAATATACTGTATATATATATATATACAGTATATTCTTCCATATAACTTCTATAATATTATGCTCTCCAGAAATGTCATAAAAAGAGTTAACATATAACAGGAACAGGGGATTTGTACAAAACAATAGAGCAATTCAAATTTACATAATATACTGTTTATAACGTGGTAATATATTGAGGGGGGGGGGGGGGGGGGCTATTGGTGTAAATTCCGTGTCCCAGGTATATATTTATTACCATCGGTCATGATTGTATTTTACTTGTGGCAAAAGCAACCCCCCCCCCCCCCCCCCCAAAAAAAAAATCATGATATTATAATGTTTCGAAAAACTACGGAAGAATGTTTATAAAAGCTAATATAAATCTCCAACATCTCCCCACCATGAATATGTAATATTCATACATGAGTTTGACAATATGCAAAAAATAATTATATTCCACTATGTAATGGTATTCTAAAATTATACTGTATAAACTATGAAATATATCAATCAATATTAATAACAAACATGTCTAAGTAGGTAGTGCATTTGGTTCTGAGTTCAACATTTTTAGTACTAATCCACCTGCATTTTATGATTGAACTTCAAGGGGATATAGTATACTTATTGGTCGCTGTATAATATGGTTTCCGACCTTTTTTAGTCCTACTGTGACATCAGCTGCACGGACACGCTCATCTCGGCCATGGATAAGTTTTGCTATCCGACCAAACTTCCAGAAAGCACGAGGTTTTGAGCTTGATGTATAATAACAATATCTCCAATCTTGATATTGGATTTGTTGTCTTTAGTGTTAGTCCAATGTTGACTTTTCATGAAACAATGATATTCATCTAACCAAGATTTCCAAAATTGAGCTATCAAACTCTTTCGTAGTTTGTAAGATTGTCTACGACTGTTTTGAGTTGCACTCAATTGTTCAGATACTTCAGTCTCATCAGGTAGTGAACCTAGGCGACGGCCACAAAGAAGATGAGTTGGAGTTAATATGTCAACGTTATCTTCAGTGTCGACATAGGTAAGTGGTGTTGAATTGAGAACTCCTTCGACTTCTACGGATTGTTCTCAGATCATCAGATGACAAAATGGCACGTCCAATGACTTTGCGGAGACATTTCTTGGTTGACTGAACAAGCCTTTCCCACAGGCCTCCCCACCATGGGGCTAAAGCCACATTAAATTGCGAATTTGGACTCCTCTTCGAGCTATGAATTGCCTCAACGAATTTATGAATGTTTCACTTGTGAGATTGTTAAGTAAATTCAGATGAATTGCTCTTGTGCTGGGGCATGTATAAAGGCAAATGTAAACCTTCCACGTACTGTCAGTAGACACTTCTGACTTTACATAAAGTAGACCAGCCATGTCAATTCCAACATTGGCGAATGGATATGACTGATCAACACGAAATGGAGGCAGGGGTGGAACTTGAGGTAGTCTGTAAGGGTATCCTTGTATCCTTCTACAAGGTACGCAGCGAAGCAAAATTGACTTAACACGTTGTCTACCCTGTGGTATCCAGAAACGTGTCCGTAGTTGTATTAGAGTATCTTGAACACCACCATGAATAACTTGATTGTGAGCATCACTGATGATTAATGAGCTAAGGTGTGAATTTTTGGGCAAAATAATAGGAAATATCTGATCATATTTCAATTGAGCATTTTGAAGACGAGTTTCATACCGCAGAATATCATCTTTATCCAAGAATAACTTTAGACTATTTAGAAGAGATGGACGTTTCCCTTCTTTTGATTTCATGTAGATTAGTTTAGTCTTAAATTCGATAGATTGATTTTCTCGAATCCAAAGTTTCTCGAAAGATCGAATTTCAGATGTGGTTATTGGGCCATATGTTTCTTTAGTATTATACCCTTAACCTTTGACTTCAAATTATTAATAAATCGAATTACATAGCATGTACAGCGAAGTAGTTTCATGTAAGAGTTGAACTTCTCTGAATTTATCACTGAATTAATTTATGGTTTTGTAGGTTCTATAATGTCGTTTGTTGCAACAACTAGTGTTGTTTGAAGTAGATGTTGTTCTTGTATTTCTATCTTATTAGTGGAAGGCCATTCAGAAACTGGGTTTAGTATCCATGATGGGCCATACCACCACATACTACAATCACGAAATTTTTCGTGTGAAATTGGACGAGTTGCCACATCTGCTGTATTACTAGTTCCAGGAACATGATTCCAAATATTTGGTTGAGTTAAGGATCGGATTTCGCGGACCTTATTTTCGATAAATGGTTTGAACTCCTTGGTTGTATTGCGAATACAACAAATTACATTTTGAGAGTCAGACCAACAAAAAAACTTAGGCGTGAGTTTCAGTGGTAGCAAAGAATCAAGAACTGTGTTCAGCAAGCGAGCTGCCAAAACTGCAGCCAATAGTTCTAGACGGGGCATTGATGGGGGCTTAGATGAAGACTTCGATGAAGATTGTTCCTTCAAAGGTGCGACACGAGACTTTGCAACCACTAGTTTGATTTGGTTTCCGCAAACACAAGTAAATACATGCTGCATATGCCTTTTTAGATGCATCCCCGAATGCATGTAACTCTCCATACTCTACTTTATAAGTTTTTTGCACTACCCAGATTGAATTTCACAGTATGGCTAATATTATTGATGAATCTTAGTGATGTCCTTAATACTAATATTAGAACCAGTATGCTAACTTTTACCGTTAATTCATTATTCACATATTTGCCTAACCAGGTCGATATAAACGGTATAATTTTTATCTGTCCGACAGTCTGGCTTCTGCCAATTGGATATATTATGTCCCAAACCTCAATATTTAAGAGATTATTGTTTTTACTAATAATATATTGCAACTACTTTATTATATCCCTTATATTACACGGGATCATATTTTTCGTGAGTTTACTTTATTTACCGGTAATTATCGTAATCGATTATATATACCAGCAAACTCATTCCATACACTGGTGGCGTGTAAGGTCAAACTTCGCCAAACATAAATTAATTAAGAAAACTAAATGGCGCCTTATCTCCCGCATCGTGAGTATTGTACTGTTAGTGTGTCTTGTGTTATTTCCTATCTCATTGAATTTATACTCAGGTGTATTGAGTACCACCCTGATAACTCTCTTTACTATTAATCCTACATTAGTTATACTGACTACTATATCATCACTTTCACTCTACAAACTTCCAGGCTTTAACCGTAAACCTCGTTTTCCACAATACCCCATTTTACAAACACTATTCATCTATTTAATTACTAATGGAAATTTAATTTATGTAAAACAAAGTACAAAATGGCATATATCAACAAAAAGCAAACAACTTAGAAATAAGATGACTCTAATATTTTATGCAACTATTCAAGCCTTTAACATTTATCGTTCCTCCGTCCTTGACATACTCAACATAATCGCTCTCACTGTGCATATGTTACTCATAATCTCAGGTACCGTACACCCCAACCCAGGACCGAAACGAAACTACCAAAAAAATAAACATAAGACTAAAATAAATATTAATAATTTACCAAATTTTTATTTTCCAGATAGCAAATCTAAATTACCTAACTCTATTACAGATATAAAAAACTATATAAAAGACCATCCGGATCACCTAAAATGTATCCATATAAACGCTCGCAGTCTCTTTAAGAATATAGATGAGTTTAAAGAGGTCTTGCTGGGGTCGAGGAATGTTATTGCATCAGTTAGTGAAACCTGGCTTAAGAGAAACATACCAGACTCAGCTTTACATATTGCTGGATTTAAAACATACAGACTTGACAGAAAAAAGCGTCGTGGTGGAGGTGTAATGATATATGTCCCCGATACAATGAACAGTAAACTACGTACTGATATAAAAGAAAAGAACAGCAGCATCGAGTCTATCTGGGTAGAAGTAGATAACTTACTAATCTCTACAGTATATAGACCTCCACGTGCAAAAATCAAATACTTAGATGAAATAAGTAGCGAAATAGAAAACGCACTATTGCTCGAACCAAATCATAGTATTATCTTACAAGGTGATTTCAACATTAACTTATTAGACACAAAAAATAAAACTACACGCGATATCCACGAAATACTAAATACATACGACATAAAATCATTAAACAACACTATACCTACTCGTTACACAAAATCATCTGAAACATTAATAGATTTAGTACTGTCAAATATCCCCAGCGCACACATCATTGAAAGTCTGGTCTTCTTCTGTGATTTCTCAGACCATGAGTACACGCTTACCTCTTTGAACCTGAAAATTAATTCCAAATTAAAAATTAACGAAAAAATATCCTATAGGGACTTTTCAATTTTTTCCGAATCTAAATTTCTATTTGATATTTCACAAATAAATTGGGATCCCTTATATAATGAAAATGATACGAATACAAAAATTAATTTCTTTGAAAATCAGTTAGAAACAATTTTAAACAAACACGCACCAATTAAGTATAAAACTGTAAGTAATAAACAAACATACCGTGGTAACGACGTGCAATGGCTCACACCGGAACTATCACAACTGCGTACTGTAAAGGAAAACAAACTTTCAATCTGGCGACGCTGCATTTTTTATATTTTAATTATTTACCGGTTATGTATGTAGACATTTACTAATATCGTCGCGTACTTTAGCGATGATATAGTGTTTAATTTTGTTGGTTACCGGTGAAATACTGTAGACACCTTTACATATAATTTCCTTAATTATAAGTCCCTACCTTGTGT
Source organism: Nemertoderma westbladi (assembly GCA_032718475.1). Lineage (NCBI taxonomy): Eukaryota > Metazoa > Xenacoelomorpha > Nemertodermatida > Nemertodermatidae > Nemertoderma > Nemertoderma westbladi. Next base: position 159,512 of record JAUCBJ010000788.1, on the reverse strand, counting down.
AGAGAAAGAGACTTCCCCATTCGTGCAATCACTATGGGTACCAAAGGAATAATAATAATAATAATACTAAATGAGAAACAAATGCATTTGAATCTGGAAAGTAAATCCTTGGAATGGTAATATCATTTAATGATGCCAGGTTTTAAATGAAAGATTTCCACCTTTTGTTTAAATCTGGTGACAATACACTGTCCCAGTTGAATTCAATAAGTTCTTGAAATAATACCTTTAACTGGGTGACAATGGGGCTAAAAAAAACCATTGGATCAAAGATGCGGCCAGTTATCTTGAGTATACTACGTTTAGTATAGTAACGCTTTCAAATAACGTCCTATTGGATCCTAATAGGATCCTAATAGGATCCTAATAGGAAATAAATAGCCTTTAGGAAATCACTTGGAATTTGCCTAATGTAAGTCTACCTAGAGCGGCTAAATATCAAAGCTTAGAAGTGTCTTGTCAATCAACCTCCCGGGATAGCTGAAAGTAGTAAAGAGAGCCGCTTTGTCTACTTTATCCGCTTACTTTGTCCGCTTTATTTTTCGTAGTGGTAGCGATACGGATTGTGACATGTTGCGGAATCTGCTTGGAGAGTGTAATGTGCTTTGTGGGTGTTATGTTTAAATACGGAACTTGTTATATTGGAATGAAAATTTCCCGTGGATAACATACATTTATTTAGTCGCCCAGTTTTAGCCCCTGTCTAATTATGAAATAAACTAATATTTATTCTATTAATAATTACACAAGCATCGTGTTTTACTCTTTATTACTCAAAATATGTTCAATAGTAATAAATACAGTGTGTGATCCTACATTTATTTGTAAGTTCAATACGATTTTAAATTATTCCAGAGCCCACCAGCAGCAGCCTACGGACGTTAACTATGTGCGGATGTGTGGATTTCATCTATTAGAGTTTATATTTTAAATATTATTTATGTCAGAGGCTGGCAATACAAGGTACAGTAGGAGTGTAATCTTCCATCGACAACCATACCTCAATGTAAAGAACTGAACACTACGCAAACTTTTGGCTGAGTCTACTCCATTCTATACAACTTAATGATTGACAGGATAGAGAAGAAGTGGACCAGCACAAGCATAGTCTGAGTCAGTCCACCTTCCAGCCATCAAAGTAAGCGCCGATTTCCAAGTAAATTCCTAATGAAATCCAAGTCAAATCCTAAGTGCCTCCAAGTCTGGAATTTGGGCTAAATTTCATTTCCAATTAAATCCTAACTCCAATAGTAGTGAATCAGTGACTTGGATCCTAATAGGATCCTATTAGGATCCAATACGACGTTATTTGAAAGCGGTACTGTAGGTGGGAGTGTGTCAATTAACTGAAGGATATATCTAAATGAGTATTTGAAATCATCTTGCATTGGTGACCACTCAATGCCGAATACCTTTATGTAGCTATTGTCAGTGTTCATTTGATTGAGTGTAAACGAATGGGAGGAAAGTGAATTTATTGGGACTTGAGGTGGCTTGTGGACGCTATCAATCGATTGTTCACACTCATGTATAATGTGTTTTGCTGGGAGAGAATTTGATTCCCAGGACCTAAGATTAAATCCACCTCTCAAGAGCATAGTCTTTGTATAATAATACAATGATAATATTTTGTTGACTGTGTCTGCCCCTGTTTGCAAGTTGTGAACATACAAATCATTGCCTAGTACATTGATTGCAGTACTAGGAGCATCATTGACATGTGGTGATTTGTTTTCCTCAGATAAATGATGACTAACAGTACCATGTAATAAGAAAGGGGATGGGTTTAATCCAAATGGAACTCTGCACCACCGATAAACCTTGACAGTATCATTGGCTTGATCTAAAGGATTCTGCATCCATAAAAACCTTAAAGCATCACGATGTTCAGAGTTTACTGAAACCATAAGAAATGCTTTTTCAATATCTGCCAACAGTACATACTGATACAAGCGAAAGCGAATCATAATCGAAACAATATTTGATACCAGAGAAGGGCCAGTATACAATGTGACATTGAGTGATAAATCTTGTTTTGAGTCTCTGGCACAACCATCAAATACTATTCGCAGCTTTGTTGTGTTGTGATCTTCCCTTATAACACAATGATGAGAGATATAATGAGTGATGCCACATGATTCACTTGGGTCATTAACTTCTTCAAAAAAACCGCGTTAACAGTAGTCACTCAGAACCTCACTGTAACGATGATAACGTGTGGGGTTGCGTAAGAAACGTTTAACCAATGATTGGAAACGTCCAAGTGAAAGTGAGTAATGATTTTGAAGTGGCGCTACATTGTCTTTCCATGGCAAGTTTATTGAGTATCGCCCATTTTCAAACATGATTTCCTTACAAAAATTGCTATGAACATGATCAGGAGTTGAAACTCCAGCTAATTCCAATTCCCAAAATGTCTTGAGAATCTTTGTTAATTCTCTTGCACAATCACAGGTATCATTGCTAGCAACTAAGGTGTATTTTCTGTCGACATATTTTCGGATTCTTCTATTGGTCCTGTTAACAACCAACCAAAGACAGAGTTTGTAGCAACAGGCTGATCACTTATAGATGCCCCTTGCGGACATTTCCAGCATCAACAAGATTGTTGTACAAATCTGCCCCAATGAGAACACCAATCTCTTTATGCGAACTGCGAAAGTCATCTGCAAGGTTAAGGTTGCGAAGATTGTTCGCGGTATTTCAACTTTTCATAACACGAGTTGAATATTTTTTGTATTTATTTAAAATGATTATTCCGATATCACTACTGGGTGCGGGACCATGGGTTTTGGGCACACTCTATGAACTGGGGGCGATTTATGGGCGAATATTGGGGCGACTTACAGGGTACGGGAATAATTTCATGTTTATAAGGGCCAGGGGTGGGAGACAAAATTAAGCAGTATTCAGGTTAGCCTGAGTACTATTAGGCCCTGGCCAACTTCCTGCTGCCTGTAGAGGTAGATTTGGTAACGCGCCAGGCCTAAAGGACAAGGACTGCCCTTAGCGGTCCCTGGCAAACAGCAGTTATTACGAGCCTGAAAACGCCAGCTGCTTGTGTCAGGGATTTGCGACGGGAAACGACAGCCCCCTTAGCCAAGCCGTACTGGTTCTCGATGACCGATCCCTTCGGGGTTTGCGAGGGGTGGGACGGACACGCGAAAGGGCGGAAGGGTTTGACGAGGACTGCCCTTAGCGGTCTCTGGTCAACAGCAGTTATTACGAGCCTGAAAAGGACATCGTAACGCCGGCTGCTTGTACTAGGGATTTGCGACGGGAACCGACGACAGACCCCTTAGCCAAGCCGTACTGGTTCTCGATGACCGATCCCTTCGGGGTTTGCGAGGGGTGGGACGGACACGCGAAAGGGCGGAAGGGTTTGACGAGGACTGCCCTTAGCGGTCTCTGGTCAACAGCAGTTATTACGAGCCTGAAAAGGACATCGTAACGCCGGCTGCTTGTACTAGGGATTTGCGACGGGAACCGACGACAGACCCCTTAGCCAAGCCGTACTGGTTCTCGATGATCGTTCCCTTCAGGGTTCGTGAGGGGTGGGACGGACACGCGACAGGGTTGAAAGACAAAGGACTGGACTCTACTGGCCTACCGACAGTTCGGAGCAGTTTCTCGGCTGCCGAAGCGACTACGAGCCTGAATAAGGACTCGGAAAGCCTAGGTGGTTGGGTCTCTGCGATGAACCGACGGACCCCTAGCCAAGCCGGGTTCTCGATGATCGAACCCTTCAGGGTTCGGGAGGGGTGGGACGGACACGCGAATGGGTCCACCGACACGACAGACTCTTAGCCAAGCCGTACTGGTTCTCGATGACCGATCCCTTCGGGGTTCGAGAGGGGTGGTACGGATACGCGACAGAGTCTACCGACTGGACCGACCCTTAGCCAAGCCGTGCTGGTTCTCGATGATCGATCCCTTCGGGGTTCGGGAGGGGTGGAACGGACACGCGACAGGGTCGACCGACATCCGACACTACGGCATCAAGACTTGGACCGAGGGAAAATCTGGGGAACATTAGTTAGGCTAAAATCTGAGCGAACAGTGGGTAATTAAATAATATACTGTAGGGATTTATATTGTCGTGTATAATTATTGTGAATATTTGGTGTATATTGATTTGGGGAAGCCCAATTAATTCTCAATCAGGGTTCAATGATGTTGAACAGGGTTCAACTATAGGAAGTTACATTAAAGAGTATATCCAACCAATGCAACTTTTCCTTAACCGCAATCCTGCATCTAAGAAATTCCTCCTTCTCCACAATCAATATCCGGTGACTGGCCGGGACTCCGTGGTCTGTAAAGCCCCGCCTCCAGCATCGGCGTTTTTCCCCCCTGGTGTCGGGATAACGGCAACAAAATTGAGAATTAAACGGTCAATTTTGATAGGGTGTCAAAATTGAGAATTAATACGGTCAATTTTGACAGGGTGTCAAAATTGAGAATAAAACGCGGCCAACTGCAAATGGTGGAAGTTGAGAATCCTACAATACTCTTCAAAACTCTCTACATGCTTGCCAGCACCCACTACGAGGAAACTCTGGTATTTGAGTTAAGACTAAGTCGTGGTTTAATTAATCAACAAACTCAATCTAACCAACTCGTAGTCGACAGATCACATATTTGGAGAGTTGTTAACAGGGAATGGAAGTATCGATCACACCCATTGATATAATCCAAGTTGAGCCAGGAATCTGGCACGTCGAGGTTGAAGTACAAGGAACGAACGTCGGACGATTCAGGATTACCGTTCGGGTGGTCCAAGCTGAGTACAATACCTACGAGGAACTGTTTTACGACATCGCATATCTAGCTATCGACGAGGTGCTACAATGACGACAAATAACGTATCCGATACCGATGAGATGGATCACCACACAGACTCGGAAACCGACGAGGTACAGAACATCAAGAACATGGCTCGTCGACTAGGTGCTCTCAAAGGCGGAGTCACACGAGCGTATCAACGTATAGAGAAACAACTCAAGGGAGTCGAAACCCCCCTCAACGAGATACAAACTCAGCTTCAGAGTATTCAAAGTATCTTACAAAGATATGAGAGAATGATACAGGCGTACCAAGAACTCATCCCCGCCACTGACCAGGTAAATTATCCCAAATTGGAAGAACACGTTGCACGCCTAGACGAATTCCGCAAACAACACCGGAGGACCCTTAGCCTCGTGAGAGGCTACGAAGAACAGTACTACAAGAGAACTGAAAGAACAGACGCAGAATCGGTGCGAACCTCCAACACCAGGACCACAATTCATCGAAAGAAAACGGGGTCCTCAAGACACCAGCGCTCCAGCGCTAGGAGCGAGATATCCTGCTCAGCGCGCAGTTCTCAAGGGGGGCCGCCACTCCGAGATCAGCTACGAGAACAGAAGGCATTAGCCCTCAAAGCTCGGATGGAAGATGAGTATGTTCAACTGCGAACCGAGCAAGATGTAATGGCCACCGAAATGCAAAAACAAGAGGCCGAGCAAGCGGCCAAACGACAGGCCGAGCAACGTGAACAGGAAGCTAAACAACGTGAACAGGAAGCTGAACAACATGAACGAGAGGCCAAACGACAGGCCGAGCAACGTGATCAGGAAGCTAAACAACGTGAACGAGAGGCCCAACAAGAGATCGAACAACGTAAATGGGAAGCTGAAATGCGTAAACAACACGCCGAGGCCCAAGCGATTTTTATACACAAAAAGAATGCGGATATCGCGAAACTCGCGGAGTACGAAGCCGCACTTATAGAACGAGATATTCAACTCTACGAGGACTGGGAAAGGGATATAGATCAGAATTATGAACCAATACCGGTACCGGAATTAGAAAAGTCATTAACGACACCGGCGGTGAAACCCCCGAAACCCGAGTTCCCGCCTACCATACAGTCTACGTTATCGGCACAAGCACTGGTGTTCCATCTCCCACCGGCTACGCTAAAGAATGAGGAACCTTATATCCCAGCCACTTCTACGGTCCCGAGCGTCCCCAAGTACGAGCCTGAAAAGGACTCGGAACGGATCGCCACTCCCCGATCCAACAACCTGTTTACGTCCACACCACAAAGCCGTAGCCGCGTCATCATTAAAACTCCACCTATCATCGATCCATCGTGTATGGGAGAGAGTGCCGATAATTATAACCCCCCTAGTCATTCCAGTTCTGACGACGTCGGCATTATCCGGGCATTGGAAAACCGCCTCTCCATGCCCAAGATGGAGATCCGCACCTTCGAAGGAGATCCCGTCGATTACCTCAGATTCAAGAAACGGTTCTTTGCGCAGATTGGATCAACGGACATAGCCGACGCACAGAAACTGGTATATTTATCACAATACCTGGGTGACAAACCACGCCGAATTATCGCATGCTTTGAAGGAGGAGCTCATGAAGCATACTATGACGCATGGAAGACTCTAGATAAAAGATACGGAAATATCGGGACTATAATTAATAAAACCCTCGAGAAACTGATCCAGGATGCGGGATCCCTAGGGGACCCACAGAATATCCAAGATTTCTCGGACTCGATGAAGGATGCCTACTACACTCTGAAACCATTAAATAAGGAGGAACAAGTGAACAACATTCTAAACCTCCGACAGATCGCCCGGAAATTCCCCGGATGGTTACAAAGTAAGTGGGCGTATAAATGCGTAGATCTCTGGCGCAGACACCCAGATCGAGATCCCAGCTTCCTCGAAATGTCAGCATTCCTGGACGATATCTCTGAAGCCATGAATGACTCGATGTTCTCGAAACAGAGTCTCGCCAAGTTGGACGGAATAGAGAACAACTCCAGGAGTAAGACACCCACTCAGAAACCGAGATTTTGCCCTCCTCCGGTGATTACGATGGCCACCACCATGGCCGAGGATTCCGACGACGAAGACTACGAGGAACCGACATCAGCCGAGGAATGGGCGTGTTACCTTGCGAATTGGGCACGCGAGAGGGAAGGCATCACAAACTCCCTCCTCTGTCTCTTCTGTGGAGAGAAACATAAAGTGGAATTCTGCAGGAAGTTCCAGTTCGCCGAACTCGTCCCACGCTTCGAGGCGATAATGAAACACCGAGGATGCTTCCGGTGTCTTGGAACAGGTCACTATGTTCGGGATTGTGACCAAAGATCGTGCTGTGCGGTCTGTAATGACCTACGTCATCACACGCTCCTCCACATCCCCACAAACTTCGATTTCACTACACCCTCCCCTTTCGGATCGAAGCCAAGTGAAGAGGAGAAACAAACCACGTTTTTAAAGGAACCCGGACAACCCAACGGAGAGAAACCAACCCATTTAAAATCTCCACCGATACACCACAAGTAACAAATATTTCAGCCACGATTAATCTTATAAATCGCCGTTACATGGTCTTCGCAAAGGTAATCCCAGTAAGGATTCAAGGAGTCGGCAAATCCCTGACGACGCTCGCGTTCCTTGATAACGGGTCTGACGGAACCATCATCGACCGGGATTTCCTCGAGCAACTCGGCCTAGAATATGAACCTTGTAAACGGCCCATACAAACCATCACCAATAACAGAGAGGTAGAGTCCGGGGAGGTGCAACTCCAGATGGAAGGAGTAATGAAGGGCTACGAAACGGTTAAGCTAACCATCAAGAACGCCTTGGTACACACAGACCTCCGAGTGCGGTTCCGACAATCAGCCGAGTACGCCCCCCTCATACAATTGGACCGAGACGATGTAGATCTGAGGTGTCCGCAGTTGGACGTAAACCGCATCACCCTACTGATCGGACTTGATACACCGGAATTACACATACCAACCGGAGATGTCGCCCGATCCATAAAGAAGGATGACGGCTTTTACGCTGAACGAACAATAATGGGATGGACCCTCTGCGGCATCAAGGAAGAGACTACTGACACCTATACATACCTTCCTAAATGTCAGATTAAAGAAAATGCAACATCCGTGGGTTATTGCTCAGCTACAGACCTCGATGAGGATTTATTTCTTGAGACCGAAAAAACCCAGCAAGAGATGACTAAATACTTTAATCTAGAGACCCAAGAGTTCGCTGAAAAGGACGAAAACCCGTCCGAGGAGGATCGATATTGTATGGACGTCCTGGACCAGGCCACGTTCAACGACGGACACTGGTGTTCCCCCATGTTGTGGAAGGACCCAAATAAACCAATGGCAAACAACGCCAACATGGCCCTTAGGCGACTTAAGGGGATTCTACGCCGGCTGAATGACCAACCTGAGATAAAGGAGAAATATAATACCGTAATCCAAGGATATCTCGACGACGGATTAGCAGAAATGGTACCACGGAATGAACTGCAAGGGGGTAAAAGAACATATTATCTTCCAACCCACTACGTGGTAGAAGCCCGGAAGGGTGGTAAAATCCGAGTAGTTAATGATGCCGCTGCTATGTATCAAGGCAAATCCCTGAATAGTCAGCTTTATACGGGGCCCAACATATATAGTACACTCATTGGCGTATTGATCAGGTTCAGGGAAAACCGGATAGCATTCACCTGCGACATCAAAGCCATGTTTTACCAAGTTCGTACGCTACCAAGAGACTCAGATTGTCTACGTATCCTATGGACGGATAAAATACTAACTCAACAGGAGATTAGTCAACTTACAATGAAGGATGTAGACGTAATGCGTATGATCGTCAGGATCTTCGGCACTAAGGACTCGCCGGTAGCATGTAGTGACATGCTGAAAAAGACGGCAACCATGTGCGAAAACGAGTTCCCTCCTACCGTCATAGAAACCATCCGACGATGCTTCTACGTGGATGACGGATGCGCTGGCGCAGACAATGTGGATGAGGCATATCGGCTAGCAATGGGGATGGTAGAATGTTTAAAGAAAGGAGGTTTCCCACTCGTGAAGTTCAGATCCCACGACAAGAAACTTATGGAAAAGTTTCCGGAGGACATCCGACTGGACAACAACAAAATGTACTCAGAGGATGTGGAACACCGTGTACTCGGTATTGAATGGGACATAGAATCAAACGAATTTATTTTCAAATATAAACCCCTACCCAAGCCTATGATGAAAAGGGGATGTTTGTCGATAAAAAGCACAATCTTTGACCCACTAAATTTCATATCTCCGGTAACCTTGGCCAGAATGAACCTGATTAAAGAAATGTGGATAGAAGGACTGGGATGGGATGAAGAACTCCCCCCACACCTCAGCGTCAAATGGAGAAAATGGACGGACCAGCTCGAACACCTACATCTTATGCGGATCCCTCGACCGTTCTTCCTCGATAAACTACCCACCAATATCTTCCAGCTCCATACCTTCTCGGATGCTTCGAATACCGGAATCGGCGTAGTCACCTTCTTACGAAGACTAAGCAACGACGGAAACGGCGATACGAGCTTTTTATTTTCTAAAGCCAAGACAGTATCCGGGGAATTCGTAGCAACGATTCCAAGACTCGAGCTACAGGCTACAGTTTGGGCAGTGAGACAGAACCGCATGGTCATGCGGAACCTACGAATCCCCATCGAATCTCAACACTTCTGGGTCGATTCGAGTATCGTTCTCTACTATCTCCACTCTCCATCCCGACGTCACACTACGTTTGTAGAGAACCGAGCCACGGAGATAAAACAGTGTACCGGCCGAGAACAGTGGCACCACATAAACGGGAAAGAAAATCCAGCGGACTTATCAAGCCGAGGCGCCACCCCAAAACAACTCGGTAAAAGTAAACTCTGGCTTACAGGCCCGGAATTCCTACAGCAGCCACAATTAACATGGAGTACCCGATTCGACCCTGAACTCGATAGCGGAAAATACTCCGAGGACGATAAAGAGATCCGTAAAGTCCATAGAAGCAACGCAGTGGAAATTTATAGTTGTCTGACTGAGCCTGCAAAGGACTCGGGCAGGCACTATAACGTTGCGACGATCATTCAACCAGCGGCGTCTTTACATCTGTTGATCGAGCGAACTTCATCAATGAGACGGCTCATCCACCACGTTATAACCCTTCGCAACTTCCTACGGTGGAAAGACAACAAGCCGATAGTTCAACGGAGTATACAAGAACTCATTATCGCGGAGAGGTGTATCGTTGGATATGTCCAGAGAGAAAGTTTCCCCGATGAGTGGGAACAACTCAGTGCGGGCAAGACCTTGAAACCGGACAGCCCAGTCTACCAACTGAGACCAATGATGGGAGAGGACGGACTGATCCGACTGAATACCCGGATGGCAAATGCCCCGGTCGAATATGAGGTTAAATACCCGGCGCTTCTGCCTGGAACTTCGACACTAGCCAAGCTATTAATTCAACAATGTCACGAGGAAAACCATCACGCAGGACAAAACTGGATTATAGCTAATATAAGACAAAGATATTGGATCACACACATCCAGCCACTGATCCGGAAAGTGTTGAAACGTTGCTTTACCTGCAGAAGATATTTAGCGCCACCACTCACACAAAAGATGGCCGACTTACCAGCCACCCGTCTACAGCCCGATTCCCCACCGTTCTACATCACCGGAGTGGACTGTTTCGGACCGTTTACGGTCATCGAACGACGATCCAACATCAAATGCTGGTGGGCCATATTTACGTGCCTTAGGTCTAGGGCAATCTATCTAGACATTGTGGTGAACCTTACGCAACACGCATTCATCAACGCTCTGCGTCGGTTCGTGGCAAGCAATGGGACATGTCGTCACATGTATTCCGATAATGGCACAAACTTTGTGGGAGGAGAAAGAGAACTTAGAGAGGCGATCGAGGGATGGTTTACCGATAACACCGCATCCCAAGTCTGGAAGGAACACCAGATACAGTGGCACTTCCAGACCCCCTTAGCAGCCCATACGAGCGGGGTATGGGAGAAACTGATCGACCTAGTGAAACGATCCATGCGCGTCGCTCTAGGAGACATCCGGGTAACCCATGACACCCTCCGCACAACATTCTGCGAGATCACGGCTACCCTGAACAACCGACCCATTGTCCCTATCCGCATGTCATTATCCCAACGATATCGCGAGACATACAAACTGGAAGAAGGCCCAAGCGTTGGCAGCGCATTGGTGGAGAATCTGGGCCCAGGAGTACCTCATAACCCTCCGGACCAGGAGGAAGTGGAACAACACCTACAGGAATGTCGAAGTTGGCGACATGGTACTAGTAAAAGAAGACCTTAAAGACCGCGTCCACTGGCCTGTGGCGCGAGTTGTGACAATACACCCGAGCAAAGACGGACTTGCGAGGACTGTGACGATACGAATGGCAAAGGGCCACTACCAACGCCCTATCCAGAGGCTGTGCCTTCTCGAAGGCAATGACAGTGTTGACTCTACGAGAGGTGATAAGTTCCCTACTTAAGATCCTGCTGCAGACATTGGTGACAATTATAAACCCGTGTAAACCCTTCTCATCATGTTGACAAACTCTTTTAAACTGTGATTTATCGACAATGAAAATGGACCCCCCTTAAACCAACTGTAACCACGCAATGGTATTTGTGTTTCCTCGTGTGTTATGTGGAGTCCAGCGTCACCCTGCAGATGTTTCGACTGACGCAGGGTCGTTTATGTATAGTTTACCCTGATTTTGGTCATCGGGACCAACGCTATTGGATTATTGGAAATGGAAAAGATTTGAAGTGGAATTCATTGTATTCATCGCAGTATGTTATGTTGTCCGTTGCGTGCGCAGTTCGGGGCGTAGGCGGTGTAACTAGTCCAGCTGTAGATCCCGGATTGCCGCGCAACACCCCCTCTATCCCGTTATTCTGGTGGGTCCATGGTGCATCCACGTGACTTCGACGATAGAGGGTTTTATGTTTCTCAGTCGCATTATTCTGGTGGGACCGTTGCGTGGATTTTGGGGCGTAGGCGGTGTAACTAGTCCAGCTGTAGATCCCAGAATGTTGCGTAACCCCATCCCACATGACTTCGTCGACTGAGCTTTATGTTGTTGGGAGTGTTATTCTGGTGGGTCCCTGGTGCATCCACGTGACTTCACTTCCAGCGTCTTCATTGTCCGTTACGTGCGCAGTTTGGGGCATAGGCGGTGTAACTAGCCCAGCTGTAGATCCCAGATTGCCGCGTAACACCCCTTCCACGACAAAGATTTCCCAAAGAAGATGATTGAATATAGTTGGAAATGATGAAAAGAATCAGACAACTCTACTATAAACCTGAATGATGACACGTATGATGATGAAAATGTAATGATGCGTACCCTGGTGCTGCGCTTATAACAAATGATGATAGCCGGGGGGCTATAACCCCAATGAAATGTGGAAATAAATGTGAAATAAATGGTGGAACTAAATGTGTTGAAATATGTTGAAATAAATGAAATGAGATGAAATAATAATGAGAAATGAAAAAAGACAAAAAAAAGGTATAAAAAGGTCTAAAGAAAAGAATTGGAAAAAAGAAAGGACATAAAAAGTCATAAAAACTGGTTGGATATTAATGTATAGCTATAGTAACTGTAAATGCTGAATGTATTAGCAATAAGATGATAGATGCCTATATAGCAATGTTATTTAATAAACTGAACTAAAAATAAACTGAATTATTCTGCAATCACTATAGTTTCAGACTTTCTGGATTTATAATTAACTGATATAATTTGCAACGGACATAATTGTAAATATGGACCCAAATCGCCAAATTATCGGCGAATTACGTAATACGATAGATCTACTGGAATATCCGCAACCTGGATCCCCTAACTTTGATACGAATTGGAACGCCCTGATAAATGAGAACGTGCGAGTCGTTAAATTCACCGGGCGAGAGGGACCGGATTCCCGGAATCTACGAGCCCTCCAGTTGGCCAATGCTAGTACGAGACTGAAAAGAACTCGGAACGCAAAGGCTACCGGAGGGGACGAGTTGTCGTACTGGGAAACGTTCCGGCAAAGTGTCTACAGATCCGATGTTTGATCTACGACAACGAGGGAAACGCGACGCCCACCTCGAAAGCGATTACGTTGGCGAGATGTCAAAGTTTCGTCGACGACAAGAGTACGTACCTCGCCCACTGGGGAAACCTGTCGGAGTGTACGGCGACGCTTCGAGAGGAACGTATATCGATCATCCAGAATCGCGACGACTACCAAGAAAAATACGGGGCGAAAGAATACGGTCGATCCTTGGTCGTCGTCCTCGGAACCCTGGACGGTTTGGTATTGGTGTATCGAATATTTCCGACACCCAGACAGGAAGTGCAGGCAGCCGGAGCGATCTGGTTGCTACCTCCAGAAATCCAAAAGATCCTCTTCGACTTCGACGTCATTAAAATCGGGTTGGATATAAAGGTGGACGTCCGGAACGACTACGCGAACGCTCCTTCAGGAAGAAACTGACGAGACGACCTCAACGCCCTTAGCCATTGCGTCGACACTCAAACGCTATTAGCCTGGTTACGATTCGCCAAGTTCATGCGAGGATTCCGAGAGGTGAGACTGACGAAATCCGGGATCGGCTACCTCGCCGTGCTAAACGGCGGCATCGACTTCAAACCCCAGAAATTCCGGGATTATAATAAAATATATGATACCCGGGATTAGAAATAAAGAGCGAGCAAGAGGGTCGATGGAAGGACGTTGACCGGAAGTGGACGATACACCAAAGGTGGGAGAATCCCGATCGACGGAACTACATCTACGTCGCTATGGAGTGCTACACCGTCGCTAAGTTTATCTGTAAAACTCTTGATAACCTCATTACGGCGGTTCCCCTTTCCTTCGTCGACTACGACTGGAACGAGGTTATAAACCACGCATTCAAAGCGGTCGAGAACATTACACCGGGAGAGACGAAAACGCTCGCCGTTATCGATTCCTGGGACGAGAGCGGACCTTATGACATCCCTACGATTACCGATCTTCTCGGTGCGGAGGAGCCTCTGATTTCTTCGGAAGGGGAAGAACTATGGCTACATGAGGGTGTTCTACTCTCCACCCCGAAGCGACAACTCGAGCCGGAGGCCGCTTACCAACCGGCCGCCAAACGGATTGCTTCGGCCGAACCTATGACGGAAGCAGGCGTATTATCCCCACTCGGCTCCGGTAGCCCTGCGAGGGAGTTAATCACCACCTCCGCGTTGAGCGACTTCGGCGATATATGCCAAAGGTTATCACCATATCTTTTCCCTGGGTGGCGAAGACTGGTCTTCGGAGATTCCAAGTACCAGCAACCAACGGCCCTGCTCAGCGATACTGGTTGAAAAGGGTCCCAGCGCTGCGCCGACTCCCGACGATCTCCTCGGTATCCCTCGGTCGAAAACCCCGGCACCTCTTCACCGACCAGCGGTGGCTACTACACCCTCCGTTCCTCAGGATCCTATGCGACTAACCCGTTGGTACGCCGAGCAAACCGAATGGATCCACCGCCAGAAACGGTCGTCCGAGTTGAGACCGACGGGACACAAAGAAGGTTATCGGAGCGAAGAACTACTACGCCAAAGCCCAGCCTTCCGCGGGCTACCGACCACCGCGAATATTCAGAAGAGCGACCGACGACTCGAGTATTACGTCGGCGTCCCGATTCCGATATTCCCCGGTCGAGAGATGCAGTTGGAGGTGTGCGGTAACTGCGGTTCGGAGCAGTGCCCATGCGGTAGAAGGAATCGGGTTACCGATTCATGCCTCCAGCTCCTCGGGATACTTTATTGCCCATACTGCGCGACATCGGGCCACGACGTTTCCGTCTGTCCGATCCTATATAACCTCTGCACCACGTGCGGTTTCCGTGGACATTCCGCTAGCCCCCGCTGCTATATCAAATGTCCTACCAAAGACGTTACCGCTATGGGAAATATGGTCATGTTTGAAACATACGCAAACAGCCACATAAAGACCAAGGTTCGGAGAAACGCTCGGAATATCGCGCAGGAGATGGTGTGCGGGTATTTCTCATTCCCGGAACGCCTCCACACGACGGCCACGCTGCCTTTCCATTACGTGGATCTGTTGCTGAGCGCCGGATTATTCGGCCCATTCAAAGTCCTTAGACGCTTATACTTGTATAAAGAGGAGTTCAGTGACGGAGAGTGGTTCCTTGAGGCTCGCAACTCCGAGTTGGAACGATGAACCGATATGATCCCGATGCCATCGAAAGGAAGAGCCGGCAGGAGACAAGCCGAAGCGTTGCTCACGATGGATGTTGACGCTCCTCTACCAGCTATAGCAATCGACGAGAGCCGATGGGCGAAGAGGCGAAAGGCGTATCAGAGAAAGAAATAGTGGATCGGGATATTCCAGGAACATTTATTGAACATTTATTTTTATACATATATATATATAAACTCTAGGCCAAATTAATCAAGACTATGCAATATTAAATTTGGGTTTTTTATATTGGGAATGACCTACGCAAACTCAATCTACCGATAGACCTCACGAAGGTCATTGGGGGGGACTGTTTCCGGTATTTCAACTTTTCATAACGCGAGTTGAATATTTTTTGTATTTATTTAAAATGATTATTCCGATATCACTACTGGGTGCGGGACCATGGGTTTTGGGCACACTCTATGAACTGGGGGCGATTTATGGGCGAATATTGGGGCGACTTACAGGGTACGGGAATAATTTCATGTTTATAAGGGCCAGGGGTGGGAGACAAAATTTAGCAGTATTCAGGTTAGCCTGAGTACTATTAGGCCCTGGCCAACTTCCTGCTGCCTGTAGAGGTAGATTTGGTAACGCGCCAGGCCTAAAGGACAAGGACTGCCCTTAGCGGTCCCTGGCCAACAGCAGTTATTACGAGCCTGAAAAGGACATCGGAACGCCAGCTGCTTGTGTCAGGGATTTGCGACGGGAAATGACAGCCCCCTTAGCCAAGCCGTACTGGTTCTCGATGACCGATCCCTTCGGGGTTCGCGAGGGGTGGGACGGACACGCGAAAGGGCGGCCGACTTACAGAGGAAGGGTTTGACGAGGACTGCACTTAGCGGTCTCTGGTCAACAGCAGTTATTACGAGCCTGAAAAGGACATCGGAACGCCGGCTGCTTGTACTAGGGATTTGCGACGGGAACCGACGACAGACCCCTTAGCCAAGCCGTACTGGTTCTCGATGATCGTTCCCTTCGGGGTTCGTGAGGGGTGGGATGGACACGCGACGGGGTCGAAAGACAAAGGACTGGACTCTACTGGCCTACCGACTGTTCGGAGCAGTTTCTCGGCTGCCGAAGCGACTACGAGCCTGAATAAGGACTCAGAAAGCCTAGGTGGTTGGGTCTCTGCGATGAACCGACGGACCCCTAGCCAAGCCGTACTGGTTCTCGATGATCGAACCCTTCGGGGTTCGGGAGGGGTGGGACGGACACGCGAATGGGTCCACCGACACGACAGACTCTTAGCCAAGCCGTACTGGTTCTCGATGACCGATCCCTTCGGGGTTCGAGAGGGGTGGTACGGATACGCGACAGAGTCTACCGACTGGACCGACCCTTAGCCAAGCCGTGCTGGTTCTCGATGATCGATCCCTTCGGGGTTCGGGAGGGGTGGAACGGACACGCGACAGGGTCGACCGACACCGACACTACGGCATCAAGACTAGGACCGAGGGAAAATCTGGGGAACATTAGTTAGGCTAAAATCTGAGCGAACAGTGGGTAATTAAATAATATACTGTAGGGATTTATATTGTCGTGTATAATTATTGTGAATATTTGGTGTATATTGATTTGGGGAAGCCCAATTAATTCTCAATCAGGGTTCAATGATGTTGAACAGGGTTCAACTATAGGAAGTTACATTAAAGAGTATATCCAACCAATGCAACTTTTCCTTAACCGCAATCCTGCATCTAAGAAATTCCTCCTTCTCCACAATCAATATCCGGTGACTGGCCGGGACTCCGTGGTCTGTAAAGCCCCGCCTCCAGCATCGGCGTTTTTCCCCCCTGGTGTCGGGATAACGGCAACAAAGATGACTGTATTGTTGTATTTGGCACTCCTGTGGACCAAATTGAAGGCAAATAAATGGAACAGCTGTAGCCTCTACCACAATATTTGCTGTCCCTTTTATTAAATTGAACTTAACTAAATTGCATTCAATTCTTTTCGGCATCCTTGACAAAAATGAACTAACATGAATGAAACCCTTTCCAACTACTTCAAGATCAAGTTCGTTGCAGACTTTATCTGTAATATAACTTTGATGTGACCCTTTATAAAATAGAACACGAACATGAAGCTCCCTTTTATTCTTGGGATTGTAACATTTAAGTGTTGCTGTTTCCAATGAAATTGAAACAGTTGTTTGAGTGGCGTGCTCTTGTTCATTGAGCATATGTGATTGTCGAGTTATCGACGTTTGTGTTGACTCACAAACTACCATATTGACAACACCTTGACTAGGGTGGGCACTTGCCCTTGAATTTATTTGTGAGACTTGTGATTGTGGTTGAGCACTTAATGATGCCGAATTGTGATTCAACTGAATTGCTGTGTCCGACATTCCAGTTGTCGAACTCGAATTGCTATGGACAATGGCAGCATTACTGACTGACTTGCCATTGTTTGCCGTGTAACAAATGCTTGAATGATGCCCCAGGCGTTTGCAACTGAAACACTGTTTATCTGCCTTGAGACAATTTGGTTTGAAATGGTTTTTGGATAAACAAATGAAACAACATTTTTCACTAGTGAGTTTTTCTCGCCTTGATTTGACATCTCTTATTGAATTACATGATGAAGAATAATGATTGCCATTGCAAAATATGCAACTTATTTTGGGTTTTATAGCAACAAGTGCAGCAGTTGTAGGAACCATAGAAGAAACAGATGTGGATTTCCGTTGCTTGAAATTATCGTAAGTAGTGTTGCTTGCCAGTTTGTGTTGAGCAAGAGTCTTCAATTCCAACTCACACAGTGTCCTAGTTTGTAATTCTGTCTGCATGTACTCTAGAAGCCGCTCAATGCCGATTGTATTGAAGTTTGGTTTCTTTCGCATTATCAACCTGAATTCTATTGGAAGTTTACTCATTACAACAGGTTTGAGCAAGACTTCATAGCTAGTTGGGTGCACATTAAGTGATTCCAATTGTCTAATGGTGGACTTATATTTGTCATGCAGTAATTGTACTTCTTTCATGTTCATTGTGGAGACTGGCTGATATGTTAAAAATATTTCCATGAGTTTGTAAGAAATTGCTTCTGCATTACCAAAACGTGATTCTAAAATGTCCCATACGTGCGAATAATTTGCTGCGTTCAAAGGAATCCCAGCAATAGACTCCTTGGCTGCGCCATGAAGTTGTCTTAACAAAATTACAAATTTATCAACGCTGGAAATTTTGGGATTATTGTGAACGGAACTCTGAAATGTATCACGAAATTCTATCCATTGCAATAGATCACCTGAGAATTTTGGTAATGTACCGGTTGATAGTGCTGTGTGTGCCCGGAATTGTGATGAATCTAATGGGTTATAGTGACTATCAAGAGATTGTGATGATATATTTACTGCCGTTGTAGATTTAATGGACTCAAGAAATTTTTCTATCCTTTTAATTTCGTGACTTCCCTCATATTGACGGCTTTCACATTCTATAACATCCTTTTCAATAGTATCTGGTGAAATATAACTTTGATATCATCCTCATCCTTTTCCTTTAACCAATTTAAAACATCAAAAATGTTATCACGCAACACCTCTAGTTCTATAGGATCCTTCTCAGTCACTAACAATAGTGTATTAGTTTGTGAAATTAATCGAGTTAAATATCCCCGTTTCCCTGCACGGTGTGACTTTAATTGCTCCATACAGTATTTATATTTTGTTGATGCAATAATTTGATTTTGAGAAAATTTGATTTTAGGCTACGAATTTAAATCCCTATACAAATATTGTAACTATAAATTGTGCAACTAATCAATACTGTCAACTATTAAACACGATATCAAATAAATACAGTATTTATATAAGATACAAGAAAATGAACAGTTAAATCTTGTTACAATAATAGTGTTACTTTGGTTCGATCTTACCGCAATGTCCGAGGAAAATTTGAGTTCAACTGACGGCGATAACAATACGATTATTATGTTCTGACATTATAACAACTGAAACTAAAAACTCAGTTATTCCTACGGCCCTTGGCCTCAATATTCAGACTACAGCCTTTCAGCAGCCTACGGACGCGGCGACGCATATAGTACCAAACAACACACTGGTCAGGGTTTAGAAATCTACTCCTAGATCCCGTCACAGTTAAGAACTGGACAGAGTCAACACCCATTTAAATAAACTGTGACCACATCCAGCGCCAACAATGAGTGAACAACAGCCCCAAGGTCCAGAGGGAGAAGCGAGCCTGCCACGAACCCCGAGTGACAGAGACTAGACGAATCGGGAAGCAGCGATGAGGCGGTACTGGCCCGCCACACCGGATTCGCCAACAAGGGACGCTCCGGTCGTTGAGGAGGAGAGCGGTCGAGTACGAGGAGGAGAGGGGAGTGAGTCGACACGAGTTCAGAGCGGCGAACGAGGTACCGAAGTCACCGGCTAACCAGTGGCCAAGGGCGGCGA
Organism: Nemertoderma westbladi; assembly: GCA_032718475.1. NCBI lineage: Eukaryota > Metazoa > Xenacoelomorpha > Nemertodermatida > Nemertodermatidae > Nemertoderma > Nemertoderma westbladi. Next base: position 139,951 of record JAUCBJ010000788.1, on the reverse strand, counting down.
ACGGCCCACCGGAATGGCAATGGTGGGGCCGACGGTACAGCTCCGGACGAGGAGGGAAGGTCAAGGAGGATCAGCGGGAGGCAAGGGAGGCAGAGTGGACTGAGAAAGAAATGAGTGAGCGCAAAGAGCGGGAGGCGAGAGAAACGAACGAGCGCAAAGAGCGGGAGATGAGAGAAACGAATGAGCACAAAGAGCTGGATGAGATGAAGGCCGAGAGGATTGAGAGAGATGTGAACGAGCGCAAAGAGCGAGAGGTAAGGAAAGCTGAGAGGATTGCGAGGGAGGCAGAGTTAGCTGATCAGAGTATTAGAGAGGATAGAGAGAGAGAGAGAGGGCGGGTAAACGTATGAGGGATGAAATGCATACCCGGTTGAGGGGGTTAATGCAGTATCAGGTAAAGCAGAAACTCCAATTAGAACTGGCAAAGATGGGTTTATCAGAGAGTGAGGCTGGTTTGGGAAGTATTTATGAGGAACCAGGGGTGATGGGGGGTAATGACAACACGTTCAATTAGAACGTTAATATTAATAGTATCGTAGTAGATAACCCTAATACTAACGAAACATTTCTTGCAGGACATAATATTTTGATTAATAATAATGTAAATATTGGTGAGCCAGATAACGAAAATAATTTAAATAATAATGCGACTGGTGGTACAGCAAATAACAATATTGTAAATAATTCCGGTGAAATTAATTAAAATAATGCAAGTAATAATATAACAACTCAACAGGGTGAGGCTAGTGGCGGTATAATTAATACAAACATTGGGGAAGCAGGTAATTCGCCTAGTGGGGGCCTACAAGGCCACGCGGTTGCGCAGGGAGGAATGCGGGTGAATGAACCCAGGGAAAATAGAACTAACGTGTCGACTGGAGGAGAACATGGGCACAGGGGCGAAGCGAGGAATAATGGGGGGGGGGGCTACGGGTACCCTACCACAACCAATTAATGACAAGAGGGGGGGGGGGGGGGGGGGCAGAACATGCTCCAAAGATGTCGGCGGGAAATGCGCACAGTGATTTAAGTGAACCGGGGCTCTCGACAATGGAGGAAAGGGGGGGGGGGGGGGCAGCAGAAGCCCCACGAGCGTCGGCAGATAATGCGTGTAGTGAGTTAGTGAACCGTGGCACCCGATGACGGATGATAATAGGAGGGCAGCGAATATCCGCTAGGCCGTACAACCAGGCAGACGGAGGGACGTTGCTGCCATAAGCTGCCAAACGAGAAAACGTCGAGCCTACTCGGAAGACGGAAGAAGGACAGTAGAGTTCATCAGGGAGGTTGATACGAGATCTCATGAAGGAGGACATAATACTGAAACCAGAAGAAGTGAGGAGGAATGAGGAATTGTTGCTATACGGGCAACCAGAGACGTCGAGAGAGGACGGACAGTGAACTATATGTCTATAGTCAAACTAGAGAGAGAGAACTGGTGGGGTCGTACTTCGGGAGATTGATGTCACCCTGGAGAAACACAACCTGGCGAAATATACCACACACCGGGAGAGGGGTACAGAGTGTACTGATACAAGGAGGAAGACAGAGGAGGGTATCGGAGGGAAACTTCCATTCGGAACGCAGCTACTGATCGCCGATATGGTAGTCATGGGGAGGAGTTCTCAGAAAATTCGAGAAGATTAAACTTCGATCCAGAGGGACACAGGCAGACTGCAGGACATACTGTAGGTCTTACTGCACATACTATAGGCCTTGCTGGGAGAGATAGTGTAGGCGATAGGGTAGCGCAAATGCCGGGATTGGACCCGGAGGTCGCAGCATACATACCGGTTAATGGGCAGGAACCTGATAGGCCTATACCGGTACCTGCACACCAGCATGACTATAATATGCAGGGATACAATATATACCTAGGGGAGGGGGGGGGGGGGGGGGTATTGCAGATAGGTGTATGGGCCCCAATATAAAGACATCTACCCCAGTACCAAATTTAACATCGGTGGGGGGGGGGGGGGGGGCAGGGTGACATTCTCCCATTACAGTATCCACAATACACACAACCAAAATTAAAAACCCCGACCCCCTCATATCCAAATAGATCGTGTGACACAGAGATATGGAGGGGACCGCTACCCTGGATGATATATTCCACTCAGGGAAAGTCAACGAACCCGAGAGGCGAAGCAGAGCCAATGTTGAAGGAGCCTGCATCCCTACCGTCGAGCGCGCTGGAAGTTCAAGCGATGGGAATGGCAACACTCATCGACGCACTGAAAACTAGAATTGAGCTGCCACCATTGAGCTGGAGCCTTTCAAGTTTGATGGTAGCAAGCCGGAAGAATATCTACAGTTCCGGAGGATGGATAGTAATGAGATTTTGACAACAAAATCTCACACAGGCGGTGTGCCTTAAATACCTACAAGTCTATACAGGGGGGCCAGCCTACAACATCTTGAGGAAATACCAAGGTATTGAAGGAGGATTAATGACTGTGTGGAGAGCCCTGGACAGGGAATTTGGCCATCCTGCGAAGATTATCTGACAAACCTTAAGGGGAATTACATCAGGTGGACTCGCAGATAACCCCATTATCATCAAGACTTTCGCTAACAAAGTAGAAAAAGCACTAATAGTGTTAAAGACACTAGATGCACCTTATGAACTCAATGCATCGAACAACATCACCACGATAGCACAGGCACTACCGATTTGCCTAAGAAACAAATGGAGAAAGATTGCTTTCTCCACACAAGCAAAGAAAGTTGCTGAGCCAGGGTTGGAGGAGATATCGAATTTCCTTAACTGAGGCAGAGTTAATAACGGATCCAGTCTATAGTGAGGAAAGTCTCGGTAAGGTACTGAAAGCGGAATGCAGCCGACCTAAACCGGAACATAATCTGGTGGATGCATTTCCGAAAGTGAGACAGTCGCTACCGCATGCAGCTACACAGGGGACTACAAGTCCACAGGGAGCTGGGAGTAGAGCCACACCGTGGCAGGGACAGAAACAAAGTAACAACACGAACAGAAACAAACCCAATACCTCCAGTAGGTCGAGTCAAAGTAACCAAACACACTAAACCGCTAGATATGAATCTAAGCGCAATACGTGAAGCGCTATATAAGGAATGCTACAATCCCGAATACAAATGTCAATTGCATAGAGATGAGACCCATAAAACCATAGACTGTAAGCATTGGCAGGCGTTATTTAAACAAGATAGGATAGCCTACACTGGAAAGAATGGACTATTTCACCGATGCGCAGTAGGGTGAATGTCAAGAACCATCGATCAAGTATGCCGAGACTAATGGAACTGGAGGCCAGACAATGGCGACGAGTACCATGGGAGCAAGAAGGAAGAGAACAGTACTACTCAGAGTGGTACCAGTGAGGATAATAGGATGACGTAGGGACCTATGGGAAGATGAGTGGGCCAAAGTTAAACCGGTTGCCAAAAGCGGTGCAGGAGCTAATGAGACTGAAGACTACAGTCAAGGTGGGATCGGCGATACGCGGCAACGCGGACAGAATTATTGGACCGGGCACCCCGAATCTTCTGAACATGCAGGTAGTCTACATGGCTATGACGAAACCAGACGGATTGGGATTGGTGGACAACACGGGAGATTACGGAGCCGTGGTGATGGGCCAACTGATGGGAATCGTCTGCCACAAGCCGATGGACTGGAACAATTTCCGGGAGGAATACGGAGTGGAACTTGCAAACTCGCTCAAGTTGGGAGCGAGACTGGGGAAGGAGGAGCTATATCACTTCTGGAAGGGAGCGATAAAGATATATCAGAAGAGATATATCCTACAGGAGGACTGGATAATGATAGGTTTACTAAACCTATTCATCACGGTGATTAACAGCAGGGAGCCGACGGCATTCCTACTATCAGGATCACCTCTGAACCACAGGAGAGCCTTTAAGGTGGCCCTAGAAGGTCTTGTAGACCATCCGGGGCTGAAGGGTGAGTCGGTATATTACAATACCCGACACCTGGTGGACAGAGAGGTAGACACACTGTACAAGCAATGGGAGAAACAGGAGGCAGATAGGGTTGAGGACAGGAGACAAGAGGAAGTCGCCAGAAGAGAGAGATAAGGGAGGCAGATATAAGGGGAGGGGAGTACGAGTTCGAAGTCCAAGAATTGGATGTGTTGATGTGGGGATCGGAGAGCTCAGGCGAGTTTTAGCTGGGGGACGAACTGGGTTGGATGGAAGAGACACCGATACAGTCCACATCGGGGCTGCAAGGAATGCCGATGCCTGCAGGTTCTGAGGGCAACTTCGGAAGGAAGAGACCAAGGGAGGTAGAAGGGTGGAAGGCCATGGGCGAATACCAGGCCGGAAAGGGACACAATGGATTAACTGGGATCCCGGGTTTGGATCCGCTCCCGGCAGGGGATGAGTAGGAGGACGAGTTTGGGGCGATGCCACCGATAGAGAGGATCGGCCACAAGGACACGGACTGGGTGGACGGGAGAGTAGTGACAGTCAGCGGGGCGAGAGCCTTATGAGATGCACCCGGTAAGCAGACCTGGGAGCACGGGGAGCCGGCAATGGACTTCATGGCAAACATGATCCAACTGGGCGAGCAACCAGGGACAGCATCACGGGTAGTGTTTGGAGAAACAATGACGAGGGAGGACACAATGTAGGGAAGACAACATCGAGATGTTTACCTACCAGAGGCTCCACAGACCCAGGAGGCTACGTGGAGCCAAGGAGGACTTGGGGCGAGAGACAATGATACACGGTTGCGTTTACTGTGGGAGACTAACCCATCAGCAAAAGAACTGTCTATACCGTTACCAGAAGGGGACGGCGTGTCTTTACTGCCATGAGTCTACGCACAGGATGGGTGTGTGCCTGAGGTTGCACAACAGGTGTTCGAAGTGCAAGTTTATGGGGCACTATGAGCGCCAGTATGACTGGAGTATGGAGGACGGGGAGAAGTTTCACATTTTTGAGGAGTGGGCCGATGTTGGAGTCATGACACGACAAAGGATGAAGGCCCAGGAGTTCCAGTGGGGCTTCTTCAACATTAATCTAGAAGCCCACCAGCAGATCACCAAGAGGAGACTACCATTCGCGTATCAGGAGGTAGCGACAGCGGCATCATACGGAGGGGTCATCAACACCCAAAGATATCTGGATAGATGGTCACCAGAAAATAGGATAGAATTCAGGGACTTTCTGGCGGAACACGTGCCGCGTGCGATGAAGATGATCTTGTGGGACGCTAAAAGGGGGAAACAGGACTCAATGGGACCACCTGCAAAGCGATACCGTGAATAAATAACACCCGCGCCCAAAGAACCAACAATGGGGCTTGGTAAGACGGTATCAGCGAGGATGAGTAGCCTCAAGGGTAAACAGGAAGGGAGGAAGCGACCCAGGCAGGACAATGATAGGGGTAAGGAGCTTAGATGGTTCCCGGAGGGTGCGGGAGGAGCGGTGTAGAACTATAGGACAGGCGATGTCAACATGCCTGGAAGGCACCGCATGGACAGACCAGTACAAACAATTCCTAAGTGCAATTAACTAATTTCGCACTTTCAGCGTCCAATATCATTTATCATTTATAATTCTTCATTCTAATTCAATTAATTGCCGTTTAATTTCAAATAAACCTTTGCGAAATATACACACAGTCTCCGACGCCGACAGACTTAGTTACATATATATATTGTTACTTACAGTATATAGGAACAAATTGCAAGGACCACTGATTACAATGGGTATGCAAGGCCTATCCTATATAGACTTTGTGCCCAATGTAGTGTTGTACTGGAGCATACAACTGGATAACCAGATTTTGTTAGAAATGCTACAATAGAAATTCATTCCAAAATGTAACATATAATAATACCGATAGAATTGACAGCAATTGTCGTTGTAGTGTCAGTGACATCATTAGGGTTGTGTTTGCTGTTAGGGATGCTTTGCTTCATGGGTTCACGGTCAAGCACAGTTGATGCCAGGTGATGTGTTGCCCTGGTGAGTGCCCCACTCCAGTCTGGGAGGTGGAACAACAGATTCACCTCCAAGACTGGAGTAGGACACACACCAGGGCAACGTTTGATTGCAACTTGCATTAAATTCTATTCTAAAATTGCGACCCCAAAACTCAGTATCACTCATTACTTTCTACAAGGCTGCTGTCACTTAATAGATGTGTCAGGAAAGACTTTCTACAAGGCTGCTGTCACTTAATAGATGTGTCAGGAAAGACTTTCTACAAGGCTGCTGTCACTTAATAGATGTGTCAGGAAAGACTTTCTACAAGGCTGCTGTCACTTAATAGATGTGTCAGGAAAGACTTTCTACAAGGCTGCTGTCACTTAATAGATGTGTCAGGAAAGACTTTCTACAAGGCTGCTGTCACTTAATAGATGTGTCAGGAAAGACGTTCTACAAGGCTGCTGTCACTTAATAGATGTGTCAGGAAAGACTTTCTACAAGGCTGCTCTCACTTAATAGATGTGTCAGGAAAGACTTTCTACAAGGCTACTGTTACTTAATAGATGTGTCAGGAAGGACGTTCTACAAGGCTGCTGTCACTTAATAGATGTGTCAGGAAAGACGTTCTACAAGGCTGCTGTCACTTAATAGATGTGTCAGGAAAGACTTTCTACAAGGCTGCTGTCACTTAATAGATGTGTCAGGAAAGACTTTCTACAAGGCTGCTGTCACTTAATAGATGTGTCAGGAAAGACTTTCTACAAGGCTGCTGTCACTTAATAGATGTGTCAGGAAAGACGTTCTACAAGGCTGCTGTCACTTAATAGATGTGTCAGGAAAGACTTTCTACAAGGCTGCTCTCACTTAATAGATGTGTCAGGAAAGACTTTCTACAAGGCTACTGTTACTTAATAGATGTGTCAGGAAGGACGTTCTACAAGGCTGCTGTCACTTAATAGATGTGTCAGGAAAGACGTTCTACAAGGCTGCTGTCACTTAATAGATGTGTCAGGAAAGACGTTCTACAAGGCTGCTGTCACTTAATAGATGTGTCAGGAAAGACTTTCTACAAGGCTGCTGTCACTTAATAGATGTGTCAGGAAAGACGTTCTACAAGGCTGCTGTCACTTAATAGATGTGTCAGGAAAGACTTTCTACAAGGCTGCTGTCACTTAATAGATGTGTCAGGAAAGACTTTCTACAAGGCTGCTCTCACTTAATAGATGTGTCAGGAAAGACGTTCTACAAGGCTGCTGTCACTTAATAGATGTGTCAGGAAAGACTTTCTACAAGGCTGCTCTCACTTAATAGATGTGTCAGGAAAGACTTTCTACAAGGCTGCTGTCACTTAATAGATGTGTCAGGAAAGACTTTCTACAAGGCTGCTCTCACTTAATAGATGTGTCAGGAAAGACGTTCTACAAGGCTGCTGTCACTTAATAGATGTGTCAGGAAAGACGTTCTACAAGGCTGCTGTCACTTAATAGATGTGTCAGGAAAGACTTTCTACAAGGCTGCTGTCACTTAATAGATGTGTCAGGAAAGACTTTCTACAAGGCTGCTCTCACTTAATAGATGTGTCAGGAAAGACGTTCTACAAGGCTGCTGTCACTTAATAGATGTGTCAGGAAAGACTTTCTACAAGGCTGCTCTCACTTAATAGATGTGTCAGGAAAGACTTTCTACAAGGCTGCTGTCACTTAATAGATGTGTCAGGAAAGACTTTCTACAAGGCTGCTCTCACTTAATAGATGTGTCAGGAAAGACGTTCTACAAGGCTGCTGTCACTTAATAGATGTGTCAGGAAAGACTTTCTACAAGGCTGCTCTCACTTAATAGATGTGTCAGGAAAGACTTTCTACAAGGCTGCTCTCACTTAATAGATGTGTCAGGAAAGACTTTCTACAAGGCTGCTGTCACTTAATAGATGTGTCAGGAAAGACTTTCTACAAGGCTGCTCTCACTTAATAGATGTGTCAGGAAAGACGTTCTACAAGGCTGCTGTCACTTAATAGATGTGTCGGGAAAGACTTTCTACAAGGCTGCTGTCACTTAATAGATGTGTCAGGAAAGACGTTCTACAAGGCTGCTCTCACTTAATAGATGTGTCAGGAAAGACTTTCTACAAGGCTGCTCTCACTTAATAGATGTGTCAGGAAAGACTTTCTACAAGGCTGCTGTCACTTAATAGATGTGTCAGGAAAGACTTTCTACAAGGCTGCTGTCACTTAATAGATGTGTCAGGAAAGACTTTCTACAAGGCTGCTGTCACTTAATAGATGTGTCAGGAAAGACTTTCTACAAGGCTGCTGTCACTTAATAGATGTGTCAGGAAAGACGTTCTACAAGGCTGCTCTCACTTAATAGATGTGTCAGGAAAGACTTTCTACAAGGCTGCTGTCACTTAATAGATGTGTCAGGAAAGACTTTCTACAAGGCTGCTGTCACTTAATAGATGTGTCAGGAAAGACTTTCTACAAGGCTGCTGTCACTTAATAGATGTGTCAGGAAAGACGTTCTACAAGGCTGCTGTCACTTAATAGATGTGTCAGGAAAGACTTTCTACAAGGCTACTGTTACTTAATAGATGTGTCAGGAAAGACGTTCTACAAGGCTGCTGTCACTTAATAGATGTGTCAGGAAAGACGTTCTACAAGGCTGCTGTCACTTAATAGATGTGTCAGGAAAGACTTTCTACAAGGCTACTGTTACTTAATAGATGTGTCAGGAAAGACGTTCTACAAGGCTGCTGTCACTTAATAGATGTGTCAGGAAAGACTTTCTACAAGGCTGCTGTCACTTAATAGATGTGTCAGGAAAGACGTTCTACAAGGCTGCTGTCACTTAATAGATGTGTCAGGAAAGACGTTCTACAAGGCTGCTGTCACTTAATAGATGTGTCAGGAAAGACGTTCTACAAGGCTGCTGTCACTTAATAGATGTGTCAGGAAAGACATTCTACAAGGCTGCTGTCACTTAATAGATGTGTCAGGAAAGACGTTCTACAAGGCTGCTGTCACTTAATAGATGTGTCAGGAAAGACTTTCTACAAGGCTGCTGTCACTTAATAGATGTGTCAGGAAAGACTTTCTACAAGGCTGCTGTCACTTAATAGATGTGTCAGGAAAGACTTTCTACAAGGCTGCTCTCACTTAATAGATGTGTCAGGAAAGACTTTCTACAAGGCTGCTGTCACTTAATAGATGTGTCAGGAAAGACTTTCTACAAGGCTGCTCTCACTTAATAGATGTGTCAGGAAAGACTTTCTACAAGGCTGCTCTCACTTAATAGATGTGTCAGGAAAGACTTTCTACAAGGCTGCTGTCACTTAATAGATGTGTCAGGAAAGACTTTCTACAAGGCTGCTCTCACTTAATAGATGTGTCAGGAAAGACTTTCTACAAGGCTGCTCTCACTTAATAGATGTGTCAGGAAAGACTTTCTACAAGGCTGCTGTCACTTAATAGATGTGTCAGGAAAGACTTTCTACAAGGCTGCTCTCACTTAATAGATGTGTCAGGAAAGACGTTCTACAAGGCTGCTGTCACTTAATAGATGTGTCAGGAAAGACTTTCTACAAGGCTGCTCTCACTTAATAGATGTGTCAGGAAAGACTTTCTACAAGGCTGCTCTCACTTAATAGATGTGTCAGGAAAGACTTTCTACAAGGCTGCTCTCACTTAATAGATGTGTCAGGAAAGACTTTCTACAAGGCTGCTGTCACTTAATAGATGTGTCAGGAAAGACTTTCTACAAGGCTGCTGTCACTTAATAGATGTGTCAGGAAAGACTTTCTACAAGGCTGCTCTCACTTAATAGATGTGTCAGGAAAGACTTTCTACAAGGCTGCTGTCACTTAATAGATGTGTCAGGAAAGACTTTCTACAAGGCTGCTCTCACTTAATAGATGTGTCAGGAAAGACGTTCTACAAGGCTGCTGTCACTTAATAGATGTGTCAGGAAAGACTTTCTACAAGGCTGCTCTCACTTAATAGATGTGTCAGGAAAGACTTTCTACAAGGCTGCTCTCACTTAATAGATGTGTCAGGAAAGACTTTCTACAAGGCTGCTGTCACTTAATAGATGTGTCAGGAAAGACTTTCTACAAGGCTGCTCTCACTTAATAGATGTGTCAGGAAAGACGTTCTACAAGGCTGCTGTCACTTAATAGATGTGTCAGGAAAGACTTTCTACAAGGCTGCTGTCACTTAATAGATGTGTCAGGAAAGACGTTCTACAAGGCTGCTCTCACTTAATAGATGTGTCAGGAAAGACTTTCTACAAGGCTGCTCTCACTTAATAGATGTGTCAGGAAAGACTTTCTACAAGGCTGCTGTCACTTAATAGATGTGTCAGGAAAGACTTTCTACAAGGCTGCTGTCACTTAATAGATGTGTCAGGAAAGACTTTCTACAAGGCTGCTGTCACTTAATAGATGTGTCAGGAAAGACTTTCTACAAGGCTGCTGTCACTTAATAGATGTGTCAGGAAAGACGTTCTACAAGGCTGCTGTCACTTAATAGATGTGTCAGGAAAGACTTTCTACAAGGCTACTGTTACTTAATAGATGTGTCAGGAAAGACGTTCTACAAGGCTGCTGTCACTTAATAGATGTGTCAGGAAAGACGTTCTACAAGGCTGCTGTCACTTAATAGATGTGTCAGGAAAGACGTTCTACAAGGCTGCTGTCACTTAATAGATGTGTCAGGAAAGACGTTCTACAAGGCTGCTGTCACTTAATAGATGTGTCAGGAAAGACGTTCTACAAGGCTGCTGTCACTTAATAGATGTGTCAGGAAAGACGTTCTACAAGGCTGCTGTCACTTAATAGATGTGTCAGGAAAGACGTTCTACAAGGCTGCTGTCACTTAATAGATGTGTCAGGAAAGACTTTCTACAAGGCTGCTGTCACTTAATAGATGTGTCAGGAAAGACTTTCTACAAGGCTGCTCTCACTTAATAGATGTGTCAGGAAAGACTTTCTACAAGGCTGCTGTCACTTAATAGATGTGTCAGGAAAGACGTTCTACAAGGCTGCTGTCACTTAATAGATGTGTCAGGAAAGACTTTCTACAAGGCTGCTGTCACTTAATAGATGTGTCAGGAAAGACTTTCTACAAGGCTGCTCTCACTTAATAGATGTGTCAGGAAAGACTTTCTACAAGGCTGCTCTCACTTAATAGATGTGTCAGGAAAGACTTTCTACAAGGCTGCTGTCACTTAATAGATGTGTCAGGAAAGACGTTCTACAAGGCTGCTGTCACTTAATAGATGTGTCAGGAAAGACTTTCTACAAGGCTGCTGTCACTTAATAGATGTGTCAGGAAAGACTTTCTACAAGGCTGCTCTCACTTAATAGATGTGTCAGGAAAGACGTTCTACAAGGCTGCTGTCACTTGTGTCAGGAAAGACTTTCTACAAGGCTGCTCTCACTTAATAGATGTGTCAGGAAAGACTTTCTACAAGGCTGCTCTCACTTAATAGATGTGTCAGGAAAGACTTTCTACAAGGCTGCTGTCACTTAATAGATGTGTCAGGAAAGACTTTCTACAAGGCTGCTCTCACTTAATAGATGTGTCAGGAAAGACGTTCTACAAGGCTGCTGTCACTTAATAGATGTGTCAGGAAAGACTTTCTACAAGGCTGCTCTCACTTAATAGATGTGTCAGGAAAGACTTTCTACAAGGCTGCTCTCACTTAATAGATGTGTCAGGAAAGACTTTCTACAAGGCTGCTGTCACTTAATAGATGTGTCAGGAAAGACGTTCTACAAGGCTGCTCTCACTTAATAGATGTGTCAGGAAAGACTTTCTACAAGGCTGCTGTCACTTAATAGATGTGTCAGGAAAGACTTTCTACAAGGCTGCTGTCACTTAATAGATGTGTCAGGAAAGACTTTCTACAAGGCTGCTGTCACTTAATAGATGTGTCAGGAAAGACGTTCTACAAGGCTGCTGTCACTTAATAGATGTGTCAGGAAAGACTTTCTACAAGGCTACTGTTACTTAATAGATGTGTCAGGAAAGACGTTCTACAAGGCTGCTGTCACTTAATAGATGTGTCAGGAAAGACGTTCTACAAGGCTGCTGTCACTTAATAGATGTGTCAGGAAAGACGTTCTACAAGGCTGCTGTCACTTAATAGATGTGTCAGGAAAGACGTTCTACAAGGCTGCTGTCACTTAATAGATGTGTCAGGAAAGACTTTCTACAAGGCTGCTGTCACTTAATAGATGTGTCAGGAAAGACGTTCTACAAGGCTGCTGTCACTTAATAGATGTGTCAGGAAAGACGTTCTACAAGGCTGCTGTCACTTAATAGATGTGTCAGGAAAGACTTTCTACAAGGCTGCTGTCACTTAATAGATGTGTCAGGAAAGACGTTCTACAAGGCTGCTGTCACTTAATAGATGTGTCAGGAAAGACTTTCTACAAGGCTGCTGTCACTTAATAGATGTGTCAGGAAAGACGTTCTACAAGGCTGCTGTCACTTAATAGATGTGTCAGGAAAGACTTTCTACAAGGCTGCTGTCACTTAATAGATGTGTCAGGAAAGACGTTCTACAAGGCTGCTGTCACTTAATAGATGTGTCAGGAAAGACGTTCTACAAGGCTGCTGTCACTTAATAGATGTGTCAGGAAAGACTTTCTACAAGGCTGCTCTCACTTAATAGATGTGTCAGGAAAGACGTTCTACAAGGCTGCTCTCACTTAATAGATGTGTCAGGAAAGACGTTCTACAAGGCTGCTCTCACTTAATAGATGTGTCAGGAAAGACGTTCTACAAGGCTGCTCTCACTTAATAGATGTGTCAGGAAAGACGTTCTACAAGGCTGCTGTCACTTAATAGATGTGTCAGGAAAGACTTTCTACAAGGCTGCTGTCACTTAATAGATGTGTCAGGAAAGACGTTCTACAAGGCTGCTGTCACTTAATAGATGTGTCAGGAAAGACGTTCTACAAGGCTGCTGTCACTTAATAGATGTGTCAGGAAAGACGTTCTACAAGGCTGCTGTCACTTAATAGATGTGTCAGGAAAGACGTTCTACAAGGCTGCTGTCACTTAATAGATGTGTCAGGAAAGACTTTCTACAAGGCTGCTGTCACTTAATAGATGTGTCAGGAAAGACGTTCTACAAGGCTGCTCTCACTTAATAGATGTGTCAGGAAAGACGTTCTACAAGGCTGCTCTCACTTAATAGATGTGTCAGGAAAGACGTTCTACAAGGCTGCTGTCACTTAATAGATGTGTCAGGAAAGACTTTCTACAAGGCTGCTGTCACTTAATAGATGTGTCAGGAAAGACGTTCTACAAGGCTGCTGTCACTTAATAGATGTGTCAGGAAAGACGTTCTACAAGGCTGCTGTCACTTAATAGATGTGTCAGGAAAGACTTTCTACAAGGCTGCTGTCACTTAATAGATGTGTCAGGAAAGACGTTCTACAAGGCTGCTGTCACTTAATAGATGTGTCAGGAAAGACTTTCTACAAGGCTGCTGTCACTTAATAGATGTGTCAGGAAAGACGTTCTACAAGGCTGCTGTCACTTAATAGATGTGTCAGGAAAGACTTTCTACAAGGCTGCTGTCACTTAATAGATGTGTCAGGAAAGACGTTCTACAAGGCTGCTGTCACTTAATAGATGTGTCAGGAAAGACGTTCTACAAGGCTGCTGTCACTTAATAGATGTGTCAGGAAAGACTTTCTACAAGGCTGCTCTCACTTAATAGATGTGTCAGGAAAGACGTTCTACAAGGCTGCTGTCACTTAATAGATGTGTCAGGAAAGACTTTCTACAAGGCTGCTCTCACTTAATAGATGTGTCAGGAAAGACTTTCTACAAGGCTGCTGTCACTTAATAGATGTGTCAGGAAAGACTTTCTACAAGGCTGCTCTCACTTAATAGATGTGTCAGGAAAGACGTTCTACAAGGCTGCTGTCACTTAATAGATGTGTCAGGAAAGACTTTCTACAAGGCTGCTCTCACTTAATAGATGTGTCAGGAAAGACTTTCTACAAGGCTGCTCTCACTTAATAGATGTGTCAGGAAAGACATTCTACAAGGCTGCTGTCACTTAATAGATGTGTCAGGAAAGACGTTCTACAAGGCTGCTCTCACTTAATAGATGTGTCAGGAAAGACTTTCTACAAGGCTGCTGTCACTTAATAGATGTGTCAGGAAAGACTTTCTACAAGGCTGCTGTCACTTAATAGATGTGTCAGGAAAGACTTTCTACAAGGCTGCTGTCACTTAATAGATGTGTCAGGAAAGACGTTCTACAAGGCTGCTGTCACTTAATAGATGTGTCAGGAAAGACTTTCTACAAGGCTGCTCTCACTTAATAGATGTGTCAGGAAAGACGTTCTACAAGGCTGCTGTCACTTAATAGATGTGTCAGGAAAGACTTTCTACAAGGCTGCTCTCACTTAATAGATGTGTCAGGAAAGTCACGGACTTTCCCAGCTTGCTTATTCTCTCCATGAGGCTGCCAAAGCAAAAGAGATTTCCCAGGCTGGTCCTCACGGAGAATCTATGCCCCGCGAAGAGGTACCTGGGTAATTGGGTAATTATTTACAATGTAATTAATAATTAATTACTGCAATGCAAAATTATCAATTTTAGTGGCATTTAGGCATACACTGGTACTATCAGACACACCGCATATCCAACGTCTGTTATTTCGTTGTTATTTCTACTTCTGTTACCTGGGATCATGGATCCGGAAGTCAGGTGAGGACCATCGAATACGTAAGGGAAAGGCATGGGCAGCCTTGAATAGGCTTTCCAGGATTTGGAAGTCACCGAGAATTATTCGGAAACTTAGGTCCGATTATTTAGAGCAGCAGTAGTTCCCGTACTCCTCTATGGGAGTCCATGCTGGGCTCTAACTGCTGAGAACACCAAATCTTTGGATGGCACATTCACAATAATGCTACGCCGGGTTCATTGTGTCAAGTACAATGCACACATCTCCATCCAGACACTATATAACATTGGAGGTGTCTCATTGGTTCCCCCAAGCTTGACACTAGAACAGTATCGCCTCCGCTTTGCAGGACATTGCTATCGCCGTGAGGACCAGCCAGTGCATAATCTTGTGCTTTGGCAGGTTCGTGGAGTGACTAAGCATGGTGGACAGCCCATGACTTTCTTGAGACGCATCTTAAAGGACACTGGCTTTGAAGATGCGGATGCTCTAGCAAATGTCATGGGTGATAGGGAGTTGTGGCGGCGCAATTTTGTCGACAAGCCGGCACAGCATTCTTAAAAATGCAGCTGCAATGCCTCATGCCGATCCTAGTATATCCAACGTCTACTGGTACTACCTGGAGGATAAGTTAGAATGATCTATGCGGTGACGGCTGGATCCTTTACGTGCACGATAGTTTACTGCTAGCGAGGGAAAGTAAAAAAATCCAGTTAAGGGGAGGTGAAAAGGACATTTTGTGCAATAAACAATTGTGCGAATTCTACATCAAGGTGCCGCCGAGGAAAAAGCGCGTTTGTTTTCCATATAATTACAAGTTTATATACTGTACATTACACTACAGTTTAGGTCTACTTTTTTATGTATAGCATTTGCACGCAATGAAATTTTTAGAGGGTAAATATTATTTCGCAAAGAAATATGGGGCGACAAAGTAAGCGTGATGAGCATGTTTCTGAGCTGTTTCAGCCAGGTCAGTCCGTCAGTATGTAGGCTGGAAAATCTTTGAAGGCTAATAACTCTCAATATATGATAAAATAAAAACAAACTATGGCGTTGTGGTGTCAAAAATCTGAATTAGAATTTTAGTAAGGGGACTCAGCAGTAAACATGTCTACCTCTACCTACAGTAGAAATCGTCTATTAAACATTTGAAACAATGGAACCCTTATGCTAAGTATGATTACATCGTCCTGCGCCAAATGAATGCGTTGCATATATTACGTTAATAAGTTCTATATGCTTTGCTGGTTGATACAGTATATACTGTACTGTATGTTATTGATCCAAATTTTATGGTTCTGTGCTTGAAAACTAGGTAGGAGTAATTAAGACCTTATTAGCTTGCAAACAAACATCTGTTTATTTGTTCTATAAAGCTTTAATGGTTGACATGTAATGTAATGTATTCCTACTGTAGTTGTGGTGGTATAGCATGGTATAGCATGGTGCATGTGCCCCCCCGTGCCCCCCCCCCCCCCCCATGGATCCTCCCCTGGCGTCCGATATCATGCATAAACATAAAAGATAAGGGCTAATTAATTGCCGTTTAATTTCAAATAAACCTTCGCGAAATGTACACACAGTCACCGACAGACTTACAGTAGTTACATATATTGTAAGCGGATTCAATTCCGATGCATTATCCACCCGAAAATGGGACCAGTGGCATTTTACCAATATAGTTGGGGATACGAGATTGCCAATAATAATCTCGCCTCATAACCAACTTTGGGGGGGGGGGGGGCGACACAAGCCCTAAAGCCACAGAGAGAGGTGAGAGGTCAAACCACCTCGGAGGGAGAACACAGCTAGTATAGGCTAACGGCGGGGGAAACACTCACAGGGAGTGCCAAAGTGACAATTAGTATATTAGCCAATAGCAGGCAGGGAAGCACGTGATCAGAGATAGGAAAGCATCCACTGGGTACAGAAGGCCAAGTAGAGTAAGAGGTGAAACCAATATCTGTGTATATCAATCATATATTATTCTGTATTACTGATTTACCGGTCAGTTGATCAATCATAGAGTTGCAGACCGGTCATAGTTTACAACCGTCGCCAACCAATATCTATTACTGATTTACTGCTGTTATTGTGTATTGTGGTATCAATTACGTACTGAATCTGTGCTATTATCATTCGGAATATTAACATTGAGAAACACAAACTCTGTTATTTTCCCCGACGGCCTTTGGCCAAACAACAATTAGCTCAGCAGCCCAGCAGGACGGTGACGCGTACAAATCTAACCCGGTCGGGATCTACGATCCCGTCACATATATATATTGTTACTTATATAGGAACAGATGGCAAGGTCCACTGAATGCAATGGGTATGCAAAGACCTATAGACTTTGTGCTCCACGTAGTGTTGTACTGAAGCATACAACTGGATAACCAGATTTTGTTTGAAATGCTACAATAGAAATTCATTCGAAAATGTAACATAAAATAATACCGATAGAATTAACAGCAATTATTGTCGTTGTAGAGTCAGTGACATCATTAGGGTTGTGTTTGCTGTTAGGGATGCTTTGCTTCATGGGTTCACGGTCAAGCACAGTTCATGCCAGGTGATGTGTTGCATTTGTGAGTGTCGCACTCCAGTCTGGGAGATGGAACAACAGATTCACCTCCAAGACTGGAGTAGGACACACACCAGGGCAACGTTTGATTGCAAATTGCATTAAATTCTATTCTAAAATTGCGACCCCAAAACTCCCTATCACTCATTACTTTCTACAAGGCTGCTGTCACTTAATAGATGTGTCAGGAAAGACTTTCTACAAGACTGCTGTCACTTAATAGATGTGTCAGGAAAGACTTTCTACAAGGCTGCTGTCACTTAATAGATGTGTCAGGAAAGACTTTCTACAAGGCTGCTCTCACTTAATAGATGTGTCAGGAAAGACTTTCTACAAGGCTGCTCTCACTTAATAGATGTGTCAGGAAAGACTTTCTACAAGGCTGCTGTCACTTACTAGATGTGTCAGGAAAGACGTTCTACAAGGCTGCTCTCACTTAATAGATGTGTCAGGAAAGACTTTCTACAAGGCTGCTGTCACTTAATAGATGTGTCAGGAAAGACGTTCTACAAGGCTGCTGTCACTTAATAGATGTGTCAGGAAAGACTTTCTACAAGGCTGCTGTCACTTAATAGATGTGTCAGGAAAGACTTTCTACAAGGCTGCTGTCACTTACTAGATGTGTCAGGAAAGACTTTCTACAAGGCTGCTGTCACTTAATAGATGTGTCAGGAAAGACTTTCTACAAGGCTGCTGTCACTTACTAGATGTGTCAGGAAAGACTTTCTACAAGGCTGCTGTCACTTACTAGATGTGTCAGGAAAGACTTTCTACAAGGCCTAACGCTATTACATGAAAAACAAATAGCTTTTGTTCCCTGCCTATCACCCCTTCAAGTACAACCATATGCTCTCACTAAAGTTCCTTGGAAATATTCTACATGAAGGTGTCGCTGGGGGAAAAAGCGCGTTTGTTTTCCATATACTGTAATTACAAGTTTATATACTGTACATTACACTACAGTTTAGGTCTACATTTATGTATATGTAGCGTTTGCACGCAATGAAATTTTTAGAGGGTAAATATTATGTCGCAAAGAATTATGGGGCGACAAAGTAAGCGTGATGAGCATGTTTCTGAGCGGTTTCAGCCATTGTCTGTCTTTCGGTCAGTCCGTCAGTATGTATGCTGGAAAATCTTTGAAGGCTAATAACTATCAATATATGATAAAATAAAAACAAATTTGGCGTTGTGGTGTCAAAAATCTGAATTAGAATTTTAGTAAGGGG
Source organism: Nemertoderma westbladi (assembly GCA_032718475.1). Classification (NCBI taxonomy): domain Eukaryota; kingdom Metazoa; phylum Xenacoelomorpha; order Nemertodermatida; family Nemertodermatidae; genus Nemertoderma; species Nemertoderma westbladi. Next base: position 121,489 of record JAUCBJ010000788.1, on the reverse strand, counting down.
ACTCAGCAGTAAACAAGTCTACCTCTACCTACAGTAGAAATCGTCTATTAAACATTTGAAACAATGGAACCTTAAGTATGATTACTTCGTCCTGCGCCAAGACAAATGAATGCGTTGCATATATTACGTTAATAAGTTCTATATGCTTTGCTGGTTGATACAGTATATATTGTACTGTATGTTATTGATCCAAATTGTATGGTTCTGTGCTTGAAAACTAGGTAGGAGTAATTAAGACGTTATTAGCTCGCAAACAAACATCTGTTTATTTGTTCTATAAAGCTTTAATGGTTGTCATGTAATGTAATGTAGGCCTACTGTAGTTGTGGTGGTAAGCTACATATTGATCTTAATTTGTATTCTGGCTTTGAAACTACAATCCCCGCTGTGAATAATTCCATATTACAGTAGTCACGCACATGTTTGGAATTGTGTTAAGGCCTCATTTGACGGTTCACTGGGAGTGGAAGGGTGGAGGGGAGGAGGGGAAGAGGGGATGTAACTACGAGTGGAAGAGGGGATGTAACTACACTAACTACAAGACAGGGACAGAGATTGACCAGCTAGAGATTTCCACTTCATCCCTTCCTACCTCCTATTCCTGCAGAGTCTGTTAATATTTTATTGCTTACGTTCTCAGGTATAAGACAGATCTCATTTAATGCTTGTCAATAACATTACCACTGCAGAAGGCTTATATCCAAAAAAAATTGTATCCACAAAAGTTTGTTTTTTTGATGGGATTTTTGAGAAATTTTCTTAAAAATAATATTATTATTTTGTATGTCATTGAATTGTTTCCAGGATATTGTTTTTGCCGTAAGGACCAGTCTGTGCACAATCTTGTGTTTTGGCAGCCCCCATGGAGAAAATAAGCATGGTGGACAGTCATGACTATCTTGAGGCGCCTCTTAAAGGTTACTGGCCTTGAAGATGCGGATAATCTCGCGAAAGTTATGGGGGATAGGGAGATGTGGCGGTGCAATTTGGTTGTTAAACCAGCATTGCATTTGTTAATGCACGCTATATTGGGCTTGCCAATTGAGTAGGCCTATGTATGGCATGGTGGTCAGGCAAAATACTTTTGTGAAGCCAGTATAGCATCTCATTGTGCAGTTTCAATTCAGCAGGCCGATTATACTGTAATAGTTGTTATCTGTACCTTTGGGTTGGGTGCAGAGGGAAGAGGGGAGGGGAGGGGAGGGTAGCAAGAGGAGGAACACTCTTAATTTGATTCAAATGTGATATAATACAATAAAATAAAATACAATATATATATAATTTTTAATAAAATTAACGGTAATGGTGAAAAATAACGAGACTTAAAAATATCGAGAGTAAAAATATCGAGAGTAAAAATATCGAGTGTTGAAAAATATGGTTGGCCTCGGCGCACGCAAGCACGCGCGCAGCCACGCGCGCACGCACGCACGCTCGCAGCCACGCGCGCACGCACGCACGCTCGCAGCCACGCACGCACGCGCGCACGCACGCACGCACGCATGAGCGTAACGCACTATTCTGTTGTTGCATAAACATTAGCATACAGTATAAGTTTATGGAGGCGGGTATCCGCAGAGCCTCAGGCTGCTCAACATCAGCATCGCTTTGAGCGGCATCAACATCATATTGCAGTAGCTCTTGACACAGGTGGTGATGTGGTTAAGAACGTCACAAAGACAGGTTCCTTGTCATCCGAGCCGCCCAAAAAGAGGTGTGGTGTCAGCCATCAGTTCATTATTGCGTAATCGAGGCACCAAACATTTCAGTGAAACTTTCAAGTGGAAGTAATAAGAATTTGGAGATGAATATATCTCCCCAAACTGTAATTTATTATCGATCTAACTCTTCTGAACTTATTTTGTTGTGTGTGCTATAATTTTTGCTCTATCCATAACTTATTAATTTATCGTTTTCATATCAATCAATCAATCAATCTCAAACGTTTACTTCATTTACATTCGCATACTGTATGTGGGGGAAATTGAATCACTCATTTGGAAGGCTGTGACCCTAATCCATGCCAATATATTCCTTTACAGTACACACATGTACAACATGTTCCGGCCACTCCCGGTTGGTCAGATTGTAATTCGAGGTCAGTGGGGTCTATATTGTTAGTCGATTTTTGTGTCTCTTTCCTGGTGACAGTGGGGGGTCGCTGTAATTTTGACGGCATTATTGGATTAAGTTCCACTAACGCCAGACCTTGAGGCTCCGGCTCGGATACTTGCTCTGTAGGGGATTTATCGGAGTCGAAATGCATTGGTATCGTTGTCACATCAAGATTGGAATTGACGTCACTATGGGAACTGTCAGAGTCGGTTCTTTGACTGGGATTGGAACGGGATGACATTTTATTTTAAATTTGGGGGATGAAAATTATTTATTTTAACCTTAAATTGTTCAGGTTTATGCTACCTCTTTTTTATTAAAATTATGTCACCTTTTATTGCCTCAATATTTAATTATAATAATAATAAAGTGTTATAATTTATTATTTAAATGCACCAGATAATAATAATAAAAATACGGAATTAAATCCGTTTAGTCTATAATAGATGTTAATTATTAAGGACACATAGTAAAGATACGGTCGATAATTCTTCGTAATTATTCTACAGTAAATATTCCGTGTTGTCACCCTTTATGTAAAAGCTTTTGCGGACAAAATAAGTCATTTTGAGCAATGCGCTAAATACTCTAAAAGGCCTATAAACTTAATATGCAACTATGTGTCTGTCAAAAACTCAGAGCTGGGATGAGGAAATGTACCAGCTGTTTCTGCAGGGGTTATGTGCAGAGCATTTTATTATGGGTGCAATTTAGATTTATTAAACAGTCTAACTGTGTTGTTTAATTCAATATTCTATCATGGATATTTGCCAGATACTTTGATAGAATCTATTTTAATACCTCTAGTTAAAGATAGGTCCCAGGACCTAACGTCCAAGGACAATTATCGTGGCATTGCCATAGCAACGGTAATAGGAAAGGTCCTTGAAAATGTAATACTTAAGAGTACACTAGACACTCTGACTACGTGTAGTAACCAGTTTGGCTTCAAACCAAAACTCGGGACTGAGATGTGTGTATACACACTTAAAGAATTAATAAATTTAGCATCTAATACACCTGTATATGTTTGTATGATGGACTTTAGTAAAGCTTTTGACCGTATTAACCACTTCATGCTTTTTCGTAAACTTATTGATCGCGGTGTGCCGCTATTTATAGTTAAGATTATTTTGTATTGGTATAGGGCTCAGATAATGCGTGTACGTTGGGGGTCTATATTGTCTACAGGCTTTGCAGTGACAAACGGTACCAAACAGGGTGGTATATTATCACCAGTTTTCTTCAATATTTATATTGACGATCTGAGTGTTATATTAAATAACTCTGATTTCGGTTGTAAACTGAATGATGTTAGAATTAATCATTTGTGTTATGCAGATGATCTTTGCATCCTCAGTAACTCAATTGTTGGCCTCAATCATTTATTAACATGGCGGTTGAAATTGCAAATGCAAATTCTATGCTGTTTAATATTAAGAAAACAAAATGTCTTATTATTTTCCGAAATTCTCAAAAGTGAGTCCAACTAATGTTTATATTTATGGCAAACCTATTGATATTGCTGACAAATTTGTGTATCTAGGACATGTGTTTCACAGTTCGACCGATGATAACTACGATATTACTAGAAAAACCCACTCACTGTATGCTCGTGGTAACTATCTAGCACGGCGTTTTGGTAGTTGTACTGATAGTATTAAGGTGAAACTTTTTAAAGCTTTCTGTACACCTATTTATTGCAATGCATTGTGGTCACGTTATAATTGTGCTCAGTCGGCTCTAGACAAAATTCGTGTAGCATATAATAATTGTACCCGGATGCTTTTTAACATCCCTAGGGTAACTAATGAAGAGCCAACTAGTATGTCTTTATTTTTTGGCTCCCATAACATTCCGATGTTCAAACATGTGCGTTACAGATCGACTAACAGTCTTTTTACTAGAGTTATTAAAAGTAATAATTGTGTTTTGCATACTGCATACGTTGCATCCCGGAGAAACGCAGTCTCACGCATATTTATTTTGCCTGTGGATTAATGATTTGTTGGTTGAACCATGTAGTACAAAATTAATCATCATAGTATATTATTTACCTATATAACTTTGCCTCCTTGTATGTTAATTAGTAATTATGTATTTCGTCTGTGCTATTACTATACTTATAAATAAGTGTATTTTATGGGCCACGGCCTGGTTTAAAGATTAAATAAATAAAATTGCCACTAGTTGTAATTAGACAAGTGTCAGTCATAACTCTGCTTGATACTCAAAGCGCCACGCCCCAAAGGAACTGTTAATATTTCCCCGAAAGTAAATATATTTGTCAGAGATTATATAGTAGTGATCAATCGAATAATACAAAGTAGCCTACTGCTCTCTTTATAACCGAATCCAGTCTCCCTCATCCGTGGGTCATACACCGCGCTAGACTGGCTTCAACTGATGTCAATTAGTACGGGCAATAGTCAATTCCTAAGACACTTAAATTAGCAGGTTAAACTGTTAACCCTTTATCTACCACAATTTAAAAATGGATGCCAAACAATGCCTATTATAATTATCATTTACTCTTGGCCCAAATAGCCCAAAAAAAATCAAAATGTTGATTTTGTGCCCTGTGGCTTTCGAGATATTTGACTGGCTTTAGGAGTCCATCTGGTAGACAACGGAAATATGTAGGAATGGTATATATATAAATGCTATACCAGTAATTGGCTATTGAATAAATTAGAAATTAGTCTTAAATCCAATCTTGTTTAAATCTACATAATTACAGAGGATCCACTATGAATCTTCATCACCCAAAGGGCACAGAACAGCTGTGGTGAGTATACTTGTTTCATCCGAGTTAACCTTAGATAAGAATGAGTGTTACCGACCAACGACCATGCCACGATGTGACACTGTGCCTTGATTGGAATAGCAAAGGCAACCTTGATCATTTTTTGATGGCTGTCTCCATTTCAGTGATTGCATCCTCTTTTCAGAGGGGATAATACAGTAGCATCAAGGAGATATAACAACTGCGACGCATGGGATTCCAGTTGGTGGTAGAGAACCTGAAGTTGTGATTTTCGATCCTTCTGAGCGTATCACATTATGTCATTGATGGAAAATGGTGAGGCAGCCAGATGATATGTTGCAGGGACATCATTACATTCCACAGTAGATAAAAACTTCCTGTAACTGCAACCATCTGATGATCTGGCGGTTTTGAATGGGATCAGTGTTCCTCAACTAGGCCTATAGCATAACAAAGTCATTCACGTACTGTATATATATTATCTAATATATATATCTAAACTGAATGTACAACCAATTACTGTAAGTATAAAGCTTCGGCGCTTACAAACTGCTTCAAGGGGGGGGGGGGGGGGAGGGGGGGGTGATAGTTACGTAAACCGTTCCGTTATATTGTGTTGTTGGCGAGTAAATGTATGTGTGGCTTACATATATTACAGGTAAGACACTATGTTTGACTTAGTGCGGGGTAAGCGCACAGTTCACTCGTGCTGCATACATAATGCCAATAGATGTTAGTTACCAGTTGGGGAATAATATTGCAGTACTATGGACGCACACACTCGCACTAAAATGAACCGAATCTATTACAGACAGGGCACAGTCAGCACTAACCGTGTGGAAATCAAGTTGGTGTGATCTCTGGTCTTGTATATTCATCAACAATGGTAAAGCAATAATAGTAACTAATAATAATAATGCAACAAGCAAGATGTTAAAATGCATGCAGCAAGCTACAATGCATGCAGCAAGGTGAAATATTACGAGTCCGGTAGTTACAATGACTCGCAACAGACTAATATGTTGTTAGGTTACGCCTGGGAGTAATGGGATGAACATCGACTATATAAACAAGTAATACTGCAAAATAGAACAGCCAATAGGACGCAAGAATACCTGAACCGGTAGTTACCAATGAGAGTTCAGCACTACCACAACTGCTGCTAGGCAACATATAAACAAGGTTCACGGTGGAATACAACACGAGTTAGGCATAAATGTTATACGCACAGAAATTGAATGATTCTCTGATAAAAATATAAGATTTCGATATGCAGTTAGCCTGTGCAGCAAAACGAGCGGCCTGTTTAGAATGTCAAAGAATTAAGTTTTCCAATGTATGAATTCTTCATATATAAATATATATGTCTATAATATAATAATAATATTCGATAAATTGCTGGTGCCTACCCCTGTACACTGACTTTCAGAAATCAAAGCGCTCTTTTATCCCATATTCAGAATGAGGTTAAAATAATTCCTGCAAATTTATCCTCGCCAGCATCCCATATGCTTAGATGAGCAATAATTGGTGGTAAACCCGCCACCCCCAACAATCGCTAAACTTGGAATAAATTAAATTAAATTAAATAAACCCACCCACCATCCCATTTTTAAAAGTGCATGTGGGGGGGGGGGGGGGGGGGGGGGTTCCGAGATATTAGGAGTTCCTGACACCCATACCATATCAACACCTTTCGGAATTGATAAAATTACACAAAATACATCACCCTTCAAAGACTTTGGTATAACCATGCTATGCTTTTTTGTTTTGTTGAATTCAATATTTAGTCGAATGGATGAAGTGGTAGGCATTCACCAGCGGCAGCATAGTGTAAAGATGATAGAAAAAATAACCATAGTTGCCAGTACATAGTCTGATGCAGACCGGTAGGTCGAAAACGTTTACTATTGTATCTTTATCTAATATAATATAACCAGCTAAAGACCCTCAATACGTTATTTTTTCTATCATCTTTTCAATATTTAGTAATCGAAAGCGAGATTAGAAGCAAAATTTTCATTTTTTTATCAATAGCTATTAAAAGAGCACCAAAAGTGAAAGTAGCACTTTTTTAAAAAGTGGTAAATTGTGGTAAACAGTTTGACTAATGAGGTTTTAGAATGTGGATGATTTCATTGGGAAGGTTTATTCCTCTACCTCCATCAAAAATATCGAAGAGTTGTGTAATATAACAACATCAGCATGTTGTTATATCAGTTATTTGTGCCCCTGGAGCACGAAAAAAACAAGTAGTGGAAATATGATAATGAAAAATCACCACGAAATCATATGTACATATTTTATGAACATATGGTTTTTTTTGGGATGCTGATCACGAATATGACACTGAAAAATATCCTACCTTGTTGATTACGGCTTTTTTTGGATGATACGTGTCAATGTCAATGTGCGGCACGAAAAATACAAGTAGCACAAATTTTATAATCAAAAATCATTACCGAATCAACCTCATTTTATGCCATTGTGGGTTTTCTGGGATGCTGATCACGAATATGACACGAATATTATCCAACCAAGTTTGATTATTGCCGTTTGAAATTTTATGCTACTTGTATTTTTCGTCCCACCAGACAAACACCAAAAACGATAGTTGCGTAGGCCTAGTATAAGTAAATTGAAAATGTGGCATAATTCCGAAACATGGTTATAGAATATATGTCAAGTGAGATACATCGTAAACACAAAGGAGAATTACAAGAGATAAAATAATGATGAGAGACAAGATACATTCATTCACACTTCACAAGGAATTAATCTAAATCATTATCCACGAAAGTGTGGTGCCATAATTAATTAATTATACATTAAATGGTATAAGGATCAAGCGGTAATGGCGAAGTATTGAATAATTTTGTCGTGTTTTGTTTTGAAGTTAATTGTTTCCAAGTCATATATTCCCTGTATGTACTTCTCGCTTGCCACGTCTTTGGCCGATAGTGATCCATTACAAATGTTTTCTAATATTGATTTCTTGTTGTAGTCATATAGTAACATTGATTGTAGCGAAGGGCAGGGGAAATACTTCATGCATTTTGCAAAAGTTGAGGCAAGGCCATGATAGATTGGTAGAGACTGTTCTGAAGAGTTAAATTACAAGTTGCATCGTAGGACTGGTTGTAAGATGCCGTTGGTTGCGCGCTGCATTCGAATTAATAGTCCAATGCCCGCTCGGAAGGATTCGATGTCTAAGTCGTTTGTCCTAAATAATTTTAGAATTTCAGAGTTACTTACATAGCTAATTGAACTAGCAAATTGAACATTCCAATTATCAAAGATACATAGTGTCGTTGGCCAAGTATTGCTCGGGTGATAGTAAACGCTCCAGGGGCGAGGTGAGAAAGACCATGGATATGAAGAAGGCAGCTAATAACCGACTGCAGGCAGATATTAATGGCACACTAGCAGGTGAGTTGCTGGGGCAATATAAAAGTAATTTACAGAAGAGTCAAGGGGCAAATAGTAATGGTAAACGGCAGGGTCCAGTAAAGGTAGGGATAAAACCAAGTATCGCCCTGTAGCTATTATGGCTGTTCTAGCCAAAGTATGGGAGACGCTAGCACTGACCCCTAGACTTGCAACATCACCAATCTGCACTGATCTTAGCATAAGATCTTTATATGTCTTGGTAAGATCTTGGCACCTTCGCTCTATGATCTTAGCAGGGTTGGTAACGATCAGTACAGATCTTTGCAGGATTGGTAAGATTAGTGCATATCTTTGCAGAATTAATGATATATAACAAAGTTCTACAAAGATCTTAATAGTTCTCAATCAATAATTAAGCAAAATTTGAAGCATTCTTCTGTTTGCACTGTGGATTGTTACTATGGGGATATGGCAGTGGGGAATGTAGAACTAACTTAACACATCTTACCTACATATCCTACTGTACAACTAACACCTACACACCTAAATGCCTAACATTTCCTATTTTCCCTATCTGTATATCTATTGTGTGGTAATGGTATTATATTTAAGCAGAACAAATTTCAATTTGATTTTAAGATAACACCATTTTTTTTATTCACTATTCATTTAACTTTGCATTAATATCAATAAATTTATATTACAGTTGTGTTCTCAATTAAAGTCCATTCTTCAATCTGTTCAATCTGTTCAATTTCCTCAATCTGTAAAACTCTTTCATGGCACCGCAAGTTTCTAGCCTACTGAGTGATTGACAGACGGTCGTGGTTGGCTCCCCAAAGTAAAGCTGTTTGTTGATTTGAATGAGTAGATTAATGCAGGGATCAGATAAATTATGGGGCACTTGCAAGCCAATAAAGTAAATGTATTTTAGTAAGCATTATTTACAGTATATTACAAATTAAATGTTTACTAACTGATTAAATTTAACATGGTATAGCAAATAAAGAGATCATACCATAAATTGGGTGTGGCTGGTCTAGGTGGTTCGGGTGTGGCTGGTCCTGGTCCAGGTGGTTCGGGTGTGGCTGGGTCTAGGACGTTCGGATTCGGGTGTGGCTGGTCTAGGGGGTTCGGGTGTGGCTGGTCTAGGTGGTTCGGGTGTGGCTGGTCCAGGTGGTTAGGGTGTGGCTGGTCTAGGGGGTTAGGGTGTAGCTGGTCTAGGTGGTTCGGGTGTGGCTGGTCTAGGTGGTTCGCGTGTGGCTGGTCTAGGTGGTTCGGGTGTGGCTGGTCTAGGTAGTTCGGGTGTGGTTGGTATAGGGGGTTCGGGTGTGGCTGGTCTAGGTGGTTCGGGTGTGGCTGGTCCAGGTGGTTAGGGTGTGGCTGGTCTAGGGGGTTCGGGTGTAGCTGGTCTAGGTGGTTCGGGTGTGGCTGGTCTAGGTGGTTCGGGTGTGGCTGGTCTAGGTGGTTCGGGTGTGGTTGGTATAGGGGGATCGGGTGTGGCTGGTCTAGGTGGTTCGGGTGTGGCTGGTCCAGGTGGTTAGGGTGTGGCTGGTCTAGGGGGTTCGGGTGTAGCTGGTCTAGGTGGTTGGGGTGTGGCTGGTCTAGGGGGTTCGGGTGTAGCTGGTCTAGGTGGTTCGGGTGTGGCTGGTCTAGGTGGTTCGGGTGTGGCTGGTCTAGGTGGTTCGGGTGTGGTTGGTATAGGGGGATCGGGTGTGGCTGGTCTAGGTGGTTCGGGTGTGGCTGGTCTAGGTGGTTAGGGTGTGGCTGGTCCAGGTGGTTAGGGTGTGGCTGGTCTAGGGGGTTCGGGTGTAGCTGGTCTAGGTGGTTCGGGTGTGGTTGGTCTAGGTGGTTCGGGTGTGGCTGGTCCAGGTGGTTTGGGTACGGGTGTGGCTGGTCTAGGTGGTTCGGGTGTGGTTGGTATAGGGGGTTCGGGTGTGGCTGGTCTAGGTGGTTCGGGTGTGGCTGGTCCAGGTGGTTCGGGTGTGGCTGGTCTAGGTGGTTCGGGTGTGGTTGGTATAGGGGGATCGGGTGTGGCTGGTCTAGGTGGTTCGGGTGTGGCTGGTCTAGGTGGTTAGGGTGTGGCTGGTCCAGGTGGTTAGGGTGTGGCTGGTCCAGGTGGTTTGGGTACGGGTGTGGCTGGTCTAGGTGGTTCGGGTGTGGTTGGTATAGGGGGTTCGGGTGTGGTTGGTCCAGGTGGTTTGGGTACGGGTGTGGCTGGTCCAGGTGGTTTGGGTACGGGTGTGGCTGGTCCAGGTGGTTTGGGTACGGGTGTGGCTGGTCTAGGTGGTTCGGGTGTGGTTGGTATAGGGGGTTCGGGTGTGGCTGGTCTAGGTGGTTCGGGTGTGGCTGGTCCAGGTGGTTAGGGTGTGGCTGGTCTAGGGGGTTCGAATGTGGTTGGTATAGGGGGATCGGGTGTAGCTGGTCTAGGTGGTTCGGGCGTGGCTGGTCTAGGTGGTTTGGGTGTGGCTGGTCTAGGGGGTTCGGGTGTGGCTGGTCTAGGTGGTTCGGGTGTGGCTGGTCCAGGTGGTTCGGTGTGGCTGCGGCTGGGTTAGGACGTTCTGATTAGGGTGTGGCTGGTCTAGGTGGTTTGGGTGTGGCTGGTCCAGGTGGTTTGGGTACGCGTGTGGCTGGGTTAGGACGTTCTGATTCGGGTGTGGCTGGTCTAGGTGGTTCGGGTGTGGCTGGTCTAGGGGGTTCGGGTGTGGCTGGTCTAGGTGGTTCGGGTGTGGCTGGTCCAGGTGGTTCGGTGTGGCTGCGGCTGGGTTAGGACGTTCTGATTCGGGTGTGGCTGGTCTAGGTGGTTCGGGTGTGGCTGGGTTAGAAGGTATGGTTGCCGGTATCACAACATTGGGAAATTTGATCAATTTACTTACACAGTTTGTTTTGAGTTTGCAATCAACTAATTTAATATTAATGGAGAATAGCGCTATCTCATTGCGTCTTACTGATGCTATTGAACGTTTAATGTCACAAGGGAATGATATTCTACCCGCGGCTGAAAAAACACTATCATCCACACGGTCAAATAAATCCGAACAATTGGAAACCATTCCATTGCAAAAGTATGGCATCTCCTTGGAAACTCTGCGAAACCTTAGTCAGAATCCAGACCCTGTCAGAATCCTGTCTGGTGAAAACTTTGAGAAAATTTGGGGAATCGCGAAAAACATTGTAAATGGGCGCCTAAATGTACTATTTAAAAATAAAAACGTTTAAAATATCTATAGCGGCTAAAGCGATAACGAACGGTTTTTCTAAACATAAACTATCTAAGGGACATGCAGCGCATTAAATATTGTATATAAGAGATTGCATTATAATGATCTAATGATTATGATGATATTTATTCATTCCTTGTTGTGTTATTTGCATGCTTTTATTTGTATATTTAAATTAAATAATTGAATAATAAGTAACATAAATATATTTAATTATAAACAATTATTTATTGAAAAATTATTTATACAGAACGATACATTCTACCAAGCATTTTTCCAGGGGTTTATTCGTTTATTGTAATATTTAATGCAGGGAATAGTGCGGTTAGCCAAGTAAAATAATCTACAGTACATTGTATAGACTGCAACTGGAAAGGAGGAATTTAACTACAGTATTCTACAGTACACTACCGCAATTCAGTAGAACACCACACACACACCAACTGTATTGTTACAGTGCCTGTCAATCAATCTAAGGCATTGCGGGATCCCATTAGTAGCCTGGCCTATAGTTGTTTGATGCAGCCGCCATGCTCTTTGACCTTAGTCTACCCGCCTAGCCGCCCTGCTCTTTATTCCCCTGCCCTACACTGCCCTATACTAACCAATGGCATCTCTGCACAGAGGGATACTTCGGCTCTACATTTTCAATCTGTTAAATCTGATCAATCTAGACAGAAAGTCTGGATTGAAGAAGTTGAAAGTAGGTTCAATTTTATCAATCTAACTATTATTTTTCTATGAGAGTAGATTGATTCAGATTGATGCAGATTGAAGAATGGATTTTAATTGTGAACAAGACTGTAGATTCATATAAATTAATATAATTACACTACTTGGCCACCATATTAGATAATTCATATTGAAGTATATTCATAAATTTCTTTGTTTCTATACCTATTAATTCATAATTTATAATTAATTATTGATTGATAATTTCTAACTTGATATTATCATGATAATATGATCATGATAAGATCTGAAAAGATCTTCGTATGATATGTAATCTTATGTAACATGCTATCAAAGAGAGTACTCTGGTCGGTCAAATACGGCAAAAAAATAATAATCATTGGCCTTTGCCTCTGGTGTTTTAAAATTTGGGCAGCCTCATTATCTGGCCTGATCTTATCCTGATCGTAGTCTGATCGTAGCAGATATAATAGCCATGTTGTTACTTTCCAAGACAATAATTATAATGTTTAATGTAAAAATGGTTTTGATATTTAACAAATTGCAACCATACATTCAATAAATAAATATTTTTTCAATATTTTGTATAATGTTTAATGTAAAAATGGTTTTGATATTTAACAAATTGCAACCATACATTCAATAAATAAATATTTTTTCAATATTTTGTATATGTAAATTCTTAAAAGATTTTGTATGATCATTCTATGATCGTAGCAGATTTACAATGTATTATGATCAGTGCAGATGAATCAAGCACATAGCATGATCCGTATAGATCTTGGCAGATTCGTAAAGTCGCTAGTCTAGGGCAGAGTTGAAACACCTGGCATCTAATGACCTACAAATGGGATTTAAATGCAAACTTGGAACTGAGATTACATATCTCACTGTTACTAACTTAGCAGAGTACTTTAACAGAGGACATTCTGGGGTCCATGTTCTATCCCTAGATCTTACTTCTGCGTATGATAAGGTGGATTTTATGAAACTGCGTGACATCCTTCTCGAGCGGGAGGTTGACCCGCAACTGGTACACCTTCTGATGTCATATTACGCAAGTGGGACTGCTTATATGCAATGTGATGGATATAGGTATGAAGAAAAGATAGTTGTCGAAAAGGGCCTGAGACAAGGAGGTATACTATCTCCCTTTCCGTTCAATCTGTACCTAAAGAACCTGTTTGATTTAGTAGAGTGCAGCGCTTTGGGCATTCATATAGGGCGACAGGCATACAATATAATCAGCTACGGGTATGATATAATAATATTGGCTAATATTATTAAGGAAGATGCTGAGAAGTTGGCTTCAATATGTTATAAATATTTTGAGTAATATAACTTGGATATATATTTGCAGAAGACTCATTATTTATTTATTAATGAGGAAGGAGCGACAGAGATGGGAGGTGAATTGAGGGTTTCTAAATCTGATATAGCCCATAAAGCTGAGCTGACTTGTACCTACCTTGGACTCCCACTGCCAGCGACGGATGCAAATCTCGCAAAGAACATACAACATAAACTTCTTATCAGTACTAGTAGGATGAAACAACGAGGTTTCTGCATTGATAGTATATAGGCATAGATTATGCAGCCTATCAAAATCCCATTACTGAAACAGCAAATTCCCTTGGTCTTCAGACTAGCAGTACTACTGTCAGCGGTATAGAAATTGAAAATGTATGGTGAGATTAGTGATGCCTGTTTTATGCCACGTTTGACTAGACAACTTAGTCAATACTGTTTCCGAAACGAAAGAACATTCGCCCAATCGCAGATTAGTCGAGTTGTAAGGGGCAGATGTGTGGATCTATAGCAGCCGAGAATTTCTTAAACAGGTGTGAAAGATCCACGTTGTCGAAAGCAGCCTGGATGTCCATCTGACAAACATACACTTGATTCCCATGTTGACGTTGGTTCTCAATTGCTTCCAGTATTGTTCCAACTACAAAATCTGCGCCAATATTCTTTTTGTATGCAACTTGGTGTTCATTCTGCAAGAGATCTGCTAAATAGTGTTTTAGCACCAGGGCCTCAAACACTTTTCCATATTGTACATATTACCCGATATGATTTCCCGTTATTTGTGCTCTTCCCTTTTCCTTTGTATATACTAGTGGCTGGTGTGTTGCCAAATTGAGTTGTCAGCCGACCAATATTTAAGGCGCATTCTAGAATTTTTCTTATATGCTCGCATAAGGTGTCGCTGTCAGTATGAGTGAGATGTTCCATGGTTAGGGATTCGCGGTGAGGTGCCTTTCCTTGAGATAGAGACAATATGGCTTTCTGGATCCATGTAACTGGTATAACTGGTGTTTGATAATTTAAGCACCCTTTGTTTACTTGATCCTTAATATTTTCTTTAGACTCGGTGTCCAATTTTGCTGGAGTCCCCAAACTGTCCACATAGTAGTTGCGTATAGATTTCTGTGTGGTGATGGAGGAGGTTGTTGGTGGTTCACTTCATTTGGTTTAGAAAAAGTGTGAGTGTGTGTGCTTCTACATTAGTAGTAGGAGAAGAAGTGTCCTCACCATAGCCCTCCCTAGCTTGGGCTATGGGCATTCCATCCGGAGGGCTATTAAAAATGCCAAATTCCGGTGCTAAATTGCGGTGCATGCCATATGTCACCATCGGCAGTTGCCATCAACCAATCGTAGCGTAGCCTAACCTCGCGATGCCCGCCTTACTCGACTGACTAACTAACCCTAATGTTATTCCCCTTTTCGCCACGTTACCACCACCACCACCACCACCACCACCACCACTGTATACTGTATATGGTGACGACAACGACGACGTGGCCATCTACACGCACCACGCATATACCCTCCCCGATATTATATATTATATTATATCGATTGCCAACTCAACGATTTACCCACCGCCAGCTAGAGCTACTCCTCGACTGCTGTCGCCAAACCAACAAACCAACCAACCAGCCAGTATGATACATGAAATTCAACCACATTCCCGCTACGCGTATACGTACATTAGTGATTATTATTATTATTACGCAAAACCAAATAATTTTTAATTATACTGTATTTCCCTACTGGCTAATCAACCAATCAATAAACCGAATTTAGGCTATTTCTCAGTTTAAGACCTGTATTATTTTTGAAAATATCTTATATATAATCTCTTGCTTTAATCACAATTAATCATTTGTAATGGTTTTAGTTTAAAAGTTTTTACTTTGTTTGTTTGATTTACAATAAAATAAATTAATTAAATAATGTCTTCTAATTCCGATATGGTTATGCCAATAGTAAGGCATTCATTTTTTGCAGAAGATGGTGAAGCCTATATTGTTATTGATTATACAATTTACCGTCGGGGAGATGATAAATATAAAATTGAGTTTTCTGAAAAAGCCAGGAAAGTTTTAAGCTCAATTGATATTGATGCTTCTGATAATAGTATTCATCTCTTAGATTACAACCTGAAAGTTGAGCATGAGGGAAAATTAATCAATATCTTACTATTATCCATGATAGAGGGGTTAATTGTTATTACACAATACAACGAAGCTGGTGAAAAGTATGAAATACGGCTAAATCGGCATAGCCCCTACGAAATTATGTCTTTCTTTATTGTAATGATTTCAAAAGAATCCTTTGTCGAAACTGAAGAATCAACAGATAATGTTGAATGTGTTGATAATATCATTGATTCTTGACTTTTCCCACTATATTATAAATATTTTATGATTATTTATAAAATTTTGATGTTTTTAATTATGAAAAAAAACATCAAATTTTAAATAATCGAAAATTGTAGTAGTAATTGTATATACAGTATAACAGATTTGTTTGTTGTTGTGTATTGAGGTAATTATTTTCAATTTACTTTAAAATTTGGAAAATGGATATTTTAAATGAAAAATGTCCAGTTTGCTATTCTAAGTTATTGCAACATCGAGATTATTATAAATGTGAAAATAAACATGCAACTTGCGTACAATGTATTGTACAATATTCCGAAATGAATAATTATTGTTCTAAAATTTGTCCTATTTGTCGTGCACCCATATCTAAGTTTAATATAAAGTTGGCAAGATACCAACCCTATTATTGGAAAGAGCTTCGAAATATAACTTATATTTCTGCGGAAAGTAATGATCCAGGAGATTTATTTACAATATTGGAGAATATTTTTTATAGAAATGTAGTACGACGGTGTTGCTACTATATTCCTTATTTTTTTAGCAGCGAACATAAAAAAATCATTAGCGCGAAATTCTCGGGAAGTGATTTCCAAACCGCCGATGTTACCTATCATTATTTCGCGTATAAAGATGCTCACCATGCTTGAAATTACATTGAAAATGAGTCTATACTATAATTGGAAATGCACCTTTTGTTGCAGCGAGCGTCACGTACTGTAGTTGTGTCATATGTTAATTAAATATACAGTACCGGTACTCTAATATTGTAGTTGCATCAATTATTGTTATATACATAGTAATGGTGATGGTTTATTGATATTGATATTTATATTATATTATATTGTATTGTTGATATATCTTAATAATAATAATAAATGGCTGACTTTAATTCAGGTCCATATAATTTAAACTTTCAAATGGGAACGAGTATGATAATTTCTGGCCCATCTGGTTCTGGAAAGTCAACATTTGTTGGCAATTTAATTAAACACAAGAATGGTTGTTTCAACGAAGCCCCCTTGCGAGTATTGTATTGTTACGGGAGCAATCCCCCAACTATTCCTGGTATTACTCACCTTTACAAAGGTTTGCCAGAAAATATAGATAGTTTAGTGAATAGTCGAGATTTATTAATTATAGATGATTTATTAACAGAAACTGAGTCCAGTACAGCTTTAACTGTATTGTTTACTAAGGTAGCTCATCATTCCAATATATTTATTTGTTTTATAACGCAAAACATGTTTTACGGTGGGAAGCATAACCGCACAAGATCAATTAATAGCCATACTTTAGTATTAATGAAAAATCCGCGAGACAGTTTATCGGTTTTAAATTTCGCGAAGCAGATGTTACCAGGGCAGACCAAATTTTTAGTAGATTCCTATCAAGATGCGACTATTGAACCATTTTCGCATTTCTTAATTGATTTACGACAGGAAACACCTGAACATTTAAGATTTAGATCGGATATATTTCGTAATCATAATTGTTACATTAAAAATTACATTGACAATAAACGTAGCGAAAATAATAATAATAATAATAATAAATAATTAATATTTTGTAACAATTTTCAATAATGTTGCAACAATGAATAGACTTGTGCAGAAATATCGTAACGAACTGGAATTTCTACGCAGCGCTACCCCTCAACAAAGAACTTATTTTATTAACCATACCGCGAGTAACGAATTAATACGGCTCATTGTAAATACTGCATTAAATGTTCTAAAAGGTAACGTACAATTGACCCCTCATTCATTTAGAAATATTCGCCGCTATAAAAAGGTATTGAAATCACTCAACCGTAAAACAAAAAATATATCAAGTTACAGAAAAAAGTTAAGCAATCAATCTGGAGGCATACTACCGTTTCTAATACCCTTACTCAGCATTGGTGCGAAACTCGCCGCGAGTGCTGGTGCCGCCGCCGCTGGAGCGGCTATTGCGAAAAAAATTAACAGCGGACGGTAATAATGGTTAAAACAGGAGTAACATTTAGAAAATTATATTTAGTATCGAGTAAACCGTTAGCTACTGATTTAAAACCTCAAGATATACCTAGAGTAAATACTACAAAAAGAAAACCCTTTAAAACATCAACTTCAAAGAAAATAATAAAAAAATTTCAGTTGTTTTTACTGTGATGCCCTTTATAAGAGATTTGAATATACATATTACTTGCGGTTGTCGATAAGATGCCACGCAAGATGAAACCGATTTTAAGCCGAAGCTTAGACAAAAAACTGTTAAGAATTTATTTAGATCCTTCATCCCCTGCGGGTTTTGCAAGTATTGCAAAATTAGCAAAAGCCGCAAACATCAAACCAGCTCAAGCCCAGAAATGGTTGAGCGGGCAAAAGACATACTCCCTTCACGCACCGCGTAGACATCATTATCCAACATCTAAAATATTTACGGGAGGGTTAAAAGATATATATATGATAGATCTGGTGGATATGCAGCAATATAAATCGCAAAATAATAATTATAATTATATATTAACATGTATTGATGCCTTTAGCCGGCTTGCTTTTGCCTATGGTATGAAAACAAAAACAGGTATTGAAATTATTAGTATATTACAAAAAATATTCCAAAAGGGTAAACCAAACAGAATTGCAACTGATCAAGGTTCTGAGTTTCTAAATAAATCTGTAAGGAAATATTTAGATACTATTGGTATACAGTATTATGTAATGTACTCTGTGAATAAGGCGGCTATTGTCGAGAGATTCAATAGAACATTAAAAACAAAGATGTTCAAAATTTTCACGCAACGGGGAAATAATGTTTGGATAAAAATTTTACCGAAGCTCATTTATGCTTATAATAGGTCATATCATAGGACAATACAAATGACACCCATTGAAGTTAATAAGTTTAATGAAACTGAATTAATGAATAGATTATATGGGAAATATAGACAGATTAATCACAAGAAAATAAAATTTAAAGTTGGAGATACAGTACGATTATCTATCGCTTGTACTGCTTTTGCTAAAGGCTATCGAGAACAATGGACACGTGAATTATTTATTATTCATTGGGTCAGTAATGTTCGATATTAAGGCCAGCGCTGGAGCTATAATAAATGGCTCATTTTATTCATACGAACTCCAAAAGGTCCACCCGAATAGTAATATTTATCTTCCGATTGACAAAAATATTAGCAAACTTAAAGAACGTGTACGCAATGGGAAAAAAGAATATTTAGTCCGATTCATCGGATCCAAGAAACAGTCGTGGGTACAGCATATTCAATAAGTTTAGGTTTATACTGTATATTAATTCATTTTGGTCACATATGTCCGTAATTAATTAATCAATCAATATTAACTCGAATGATATTACTATACTATACTATAGTTCATTCGCTTTAAATAAAGCCAGTAAAATATTGATCCCTCGCATATACTGTAGAAGCGGGAATGAACGTGGTCACAGATGTCTATAATTTAACATTATACCGTACTGTACTGTATGTGCAAAGGAGTCAAGTAGAGAGAGCTTAAATAATAATAATAATGGCTGTAGATACATATATCACTCTACTTTCAGATAGCTCATTAAACACTTACCCCAATAATAACCCTAGCGAGTTTACTGTTGATTTAGCCGAAGAATTATATATTGGTCCAAACGCTAAAATTGGGCTTGCCGAGATACAATACCAAGCAACATACAGTAATATTACTCTGCAAACTCAAATCTCGCTGTCAATCGGGGTAGATGCAAAAGATGCCAAATTATATAGTTTATTTCCTGGTATGCATAGCTCTATTCAAGTCATTATTGATGATATAAATAAACTGTTTAATTCTGAAGCGAAATATAGAGATTTCGAATTCATTTTTAATACAAATAATTCTAGAATTAAATTTAAATTTCCTAAAAAGTTGAAAAAAATACAATTAAGTCTACGCGGTGATTTAATTCAAATTCTAGGCTTAAAACCGTTATTGGATCAGAATCATCCAGATATTCCGAATTGGGATATATACAGTACCACTACAGTAGATGAATTAAGCAATATAGAACAGCCGATATTAATTTTAAATTATAGTGGACCAAAAATTTCGGAAATTGGGATTTTAGATTTTCCGGCTCCCACGAATATTACTCGTAATAAAGATACAATCTTCATATATACAGATATTATTAAGAGCTCATTTGTTGGTGACGCTTTAGCTCCGCTCTTAAGAACCTGTCCTTTAAGGGGGGGGGGGGGGGGGTACACCATTTTCGGACAACTCTTCGTTTTATCACTCTCAGCGTTTCAAAATTGTTTGGTTTTGGCTAAAATTTGGCAAATAGGTGCCTAAGATGCTATTCTACATGACAGATCAGAAAAAAAAAATTTTTCGCTATTTAATATTAGTTAATACTAGTTAACAATAAAAAAAACTTGGTTGCGCTTAAAACCCTAAGGCTTTTACAGTTTTGAACCTAATCACATGAAAGTTTTTTTATATGATAGATCAAAGATGGGGCAACATAACTATCAGGTGAAATTTTGTGAAAATAATTCTGCACCCCTAGGTGGCTCTGCAAATTTATGCTAATTTTTAGGTTTTTTATAAATAGTATTAAATTTTATTAACTAAAAATTTCGAAAAGTTGTCTGATACTTTTATGCAGGTTGGCTATGTAGACACCCACAGAAAGTTTCAGACTAATTATTCAAAAATTGTAGAAGTAGTAGGGTTTTGAAGTTGACAATTTCATGAAAAAAATATTTGGAGATAATCGACCTTTCATTATATATAGTAATAGTAATTTCAATAGGACTCCCTAAATGGAAATTTACATAACTTGAAAACTAAAAGAGCTATTAAATAGCGGTTTTCAGATTTGGAAAGACTATTCAATGGTCCATTAAAATAGACAATAAAAAAAATTTCGACATATTTTGGACCAAAATGGTGTACCCCCCCCCTTAACACAATTAAATCGAAAATATATTAATCACGAATACGAGAGCATTTGCTATTTCCCATTGTTGAATAAAAAACTAAAAACAATCTTAATTACTTTACGTGACGGCCAAGGCCAATTAATTAACTTCAGCGGAGGTCGCACTGTTATAACACTTAAGTTAATACGGGGTGGCGGTGATGGATGAGTTCTACGTTAGACTACCAAGTAATTCCTGTCCAATTGATTTTCCCCGCAATAGCGCTAGTAATTATCAGATAAATTTCCACGGCGCCTTACCTATAAATCCAAACGAAAACTGGGTGGTAGGTATAAAAAGTATATTTTACTTAGCAACGTTGCCGTCCATGTATAACAATGTAGAGAATGTTATTTTATTAAAAAAAGGGAAAAAATTTTTTGAGGATACACTTCCATCTGGTTTATTCTACAGTATCAATGACATTATAGATTATTTTAACACAGGGGCGTTGAAAGATAAATTACAAATAGTTGAAAATACTCAGCAAAATAGATTGCAATTTATTTTAGGGAAAACTGTGCGAGAGTTATTTATAGGCCAACAATTAGCCTATTATTTTGGAATTACTGAAAATAATCTCGGCGCGAATTTAAATCCAAATTTTAAAATTATTTTGAAGACGAAAAATAATAATATAAAGGGTTATTTAATAAAGGTTATCGGAAATGAAGAAAAAGCTTACCAGATGGTATTTTTATGCCCTCAACCACCCAATTCTATTCCAGAACCTAAATCGAACATGTATGTGACTACTAATATAATTGAAAATGAATATATTAATGACTTTGGTTTAGCTTTACTTCGTCGCGTGGCGATACCTGATGACGTGAAATATGGTAGTGTAATAAATAAAGAATTTACCAAGGATACAATTCATTATATCCCTGTAAAAAAATCATATAAGATAACATACATTCATATTGAAATAACAGACAAAGAAGGAAAAGATTTGAATTTTTAATACGGTACAACTTCTATTAACTTACACTTTAAAAAAATAAATTAAAATGGATTCCGATTTATTTCAAAGATACAGTAAACCTCAATATGGTGGTGCAGACTCTAATCTTGCTGTTTTTAAAGGTGGTAGAAGTACGAGAGGCTCGACGCAAGTTCCTGTTTTTCGAGGTGGTTCATATATTGACCCTTACGGACAACAAATTGGTGCATTTGGTCCAAACTTAAAACAACGTCGATTTCAACGTTATCGTAGAGGTATGTTGCGAACAAATCAACATGGGTAAGGTATATTTACAGACGCTTTATCTACATTGAAAAAATTTGGTAAGCCATTAGCAAAAAAAGTTTTACAAAAAGCTTTACCATTTACCACAAAATTTATGAGACAATATGTAATACCAAAAGGTAAGCGGGTCTTACATCAGCAGGCTAATACGGTTATTAATAAAGCATTAAATAAAATGAAACCATCAACAAGATCAGTTGTAGAAAAAGTTTATAGAGATTTAAAGCGACCTACTAGACCAATGTCTATGAACATACATCATCGTCGTAGTAAAAATAGAAAAATAAAAGGCAAACTGAAACACTGCGAAAAAAGTATTTTTTAATAATGTCAATTATTAAGGAATTAGATTTATTTTCTACACAGCCAATACAGACTGAATTTAAAGCAATGCATTATGAAACAATTTACCCCGTATCTAATCTCAGAAGTGAGTCTAGGGAAGTCACGTTCCTTGTACCAAGATCCAATGAATTCTATACGAAACTGCAAGATGCGTTATTAATTACAAAATGTACTGTACGGTGGGATAGACGACTTGAAAACTCTCATATTTATATGTTGAATTACCCTTCTGGGACTATATGGAGTGATATTAAAATAGACCTTAATGAGAAGCAGGTTGAAAATAGCAATAACCATTATTTCTACAAGTCGTACTTATCCAATTTACTATTTACAACATACGAATCTAAAAATGGGCTACTGGGGGCGGGTGGCTTTCATCAGCCTTTATCCGAACACGGAAATGAAATTAATCCTGGTGCGCATCCTATTGGTGATGCCTTTAGTAAACAAATGCAATTTGTTTACTTGACAATTGATTTTGATACTGAAACTAAAATAATACAACCCGGGTATGATTTAAGAATGCATTTTAGAAAAGTATCAAATTCGTTTATTTTTAAAATCACTCCAAACGCAAACGCTGTGACAAATCTTCGGTTAGAATTAGATGAAGTAAAGATCCTAATCCCTAGAATGGAGGTTAATCCAGTAATAGAAAGCAGTCACCTAAAAGGTTTAGAGAGTTACGATATTGAATATCAATTCCAAAAAAAGGAGGTTACAACATTTACTATTCCCGCTCAAACCACAAATTACACCCAAACAAACATATTTGATGGTAAAAAACCCAAATTAGTTATTATCGGTTTTATAACAAATAATGCATATTCGGGAGAATTAATTAGTAACCCCTTGAAATTTGAACATTTTAACCTTAGACGCGTGGAACTGATTGTAGACGGTCTTCCAGTAGGTGGTGTAATATACGAGCCTAATTTTACAGATGGAACATACATTTTTGAGTATACTCAATTAATGAAAAACATTAATACATATATTAACGGTTATGGAGGTAATAATATAGACCATGAAACCTACTTAGGTAATTGCCCACTCATATCCTGGGACCTAACCGCCGACGGCTATGTTAGAGATCCGCAACCATCGATATATACTAACGGGCAATTAAAATTAAAATTTGCCGAACCGTTGGTTGAGACCATAAATGTAATCGTTTTTAATATTTATGATCAATCATTAAGTTTAAATAGCAGGAAAGAAATACATATCGATTAAGTATGTTATCTACAGAGGACCTTGATATGTTTCCAGTGGGTGGTCACTATTTGGGAGCGTTTCCATCTAACAAATTACCTAAATTAGATAATAATAAGCGGAGAGATTATGGGTTAATAGTAAATACCGATAAAGAGCATCTACCCGGGGTTCATTGGATAGCTATATATATACGAGATAATGAGGCTGAATTATTTAATTCGTTTGGACCAAAATATCCAAACAGATGTATCGAAAAATGGCTTGAGAAAAATTCAGCAAGGTGGTGTACTACCCGGAAACAATTTCAAGACCCCAGGAGGACCACATGTGGATTATACTGTCTTTATTACTTGGTAAATCGAATTCACACAAACTATCCAATGAGAGCGTTTACAAATAATGTGGAAATAAATGAAATAATATTATATAAATGGCTTGTTAATTATTATTAAATAAACCAACAAGCGTTGTAATTAATCATTTAACTTTTGTTTATCTAAATATATTATCAGATAAAATGGATAATATTATTTTTGTTGATTTTCAATATTATACGATAGACAATAAGGAATATCCAGTAGTATTTAAAGAATTTGCTATATTCGATTCTAATTACACCAAAACTAATGTAAAGACGTTTTTAATTAAAGGTCCACCTAATATTAAGTTATCAGCATTAGATAAAGCCCACGTAAACAATTTACGGGACATGACTTCGCATTTACCTTGGGATTACGGTGACATTTCGCAAGATGACTTTAAAAAGTACATGAAGAGACATTTAAAATATAAAAAAAATATACATGTATTTGGGTTGATGAAGCAGGCAATATTAGTTTCCCAACTTGATGTTCTCGCACCAAATTCGATGGAGAAATTGGGGATATATCAGCGATATTACAACTATTTAACCCCTTGTCGCTTCCACGATCAATTTACTACAGTAGAAAATAAATGTGCTTTCCACTTAAACACAAGGGATAACTGTCTGCGGTACTGCTCTGCAAAACGAGTCGGAGGGTATGAATTAAAGTGATTTTTCGTGAGAAAGCGTTTAACTGAGACTGATGATAAACAGAAAGAAATAATTGCGGTAGAAGATGTACTCGTACAGTAGGTTTACTCTAAGCATGTAATGTGATGGGATAATATAATTGTTTTAATGTCAATAAAAATAATAAAAACATTAAAATCTATTTTTTTATATCTCAGTTTGACTGAAGGTGTAGGGCTTAAGTTTACACTCACAAACACACCGTACCTACCAGTAGCCAGCTGTTGTATCAGAGTTTAACTACCAGTAGCTGACTTTACACACATACAGACATATAACAACAACGCTAAACTGTAGAACGGCAGAATGGGCAGAATGGCACCCCCTTCTAGAGTGACAGCACCCACAGCGCTTTAGCGTTACTAACTAATAATAAAATTAAATTAACTCGACATGGGGTTCGTGAATGCAGCATTAGAGGGGCCCACCTAACAATAGGCCTACTGGTACCGGCGCTGTAGCACTCTTGTAACTGTATACTTGGATAGAGCAAGGGCATGCAGGTTTCTTCGATTTAAGGATTAGGCTATTACACTTGAATGCTTCCAATTTTCTGTTTATAACTTTAATTGGTCTAATCTACATTACTGTGGGCTACTACTGTTGCATAGGCAAGCCTATACAGCTATAGTTAACTTTATGCGGCCCCTTTTTCGAATGTTGACCCAAAATGGTTTACGGTACACCTTCATTCGATTAGGCATATAGGCCTAATGACTCCTCAACTGAAAGCTGACTAGCTCACGGATACAATAGGTGTGGTTAGGTACCGGTAGCGCTATTGGTCCTATAAAATCCCCTCGCACTCTGTTACTAACTTTCAACATTCACTTTATGTCAGTATGTTGTATGCTATACAGTTAACCTTTAGAACTCACAGTCAGGCGCCCCTTCATTCAACCAGTCATATAAAGGCTCCACTCGGATACAATAGGTGTGGCTCGCGGTATACCTAACTAGGCCTATATAAAATCCACCACATTCTCTGTTACTAACATTCACTCTATGTTGACGGGTCTATATAAAACATAGTTAGTTTATTTATGTATTCGCTTTTTTTTAAATTAGATATAAAATAGGTAGACAGATTGATAACATTTATTAAATCAAATATAAAATAAACTTACTGCTACAGCTACTGCAGTAATATTTACAGTACAGTCAGGAACACTGGCCACAATTTACAACCAGAATGTATCCGCAGAAAATGCTCCAAATAGTGACTGCACGGTCACTTTTCTGGTTGTAAATATGCGAATAATTTTTCGCTGAGCTTCAGTCAGAAAGTGATCGCTGTTCCTAACTATAGTACTAAGTTTTATAAACAACAACAACAACAACAACAACAACAACAACAACAACACTAAATTTATTACCGGTATTATTACCGTATTATACTTTTTTTATAGGCCTATATGAGGATCCCTCAGAGGTGTTTCCTCCATTACCGGTACCTGTAAATGGTTGTTTGAGTTTATAGGCCTAACTTCTACCGGTCCTTGCATCGGTAGATCGAAGCGAAGCGTATTATCGGCATCATTCTCCCAATTCTCCGAATTTTCACTAGAGCATGTGCATGGTTGTATCCTTATATTTAGTGTGAAATCTTTAGAAATTTCAACCTTTGTTGGTGATAAAGGTACTCCATTTTCTACCGAAGTAAAGCCGATTTCAAATTTTTGGTTTATGAAACGCAACTCCATCTCGGCAATATTGGATGACGAGAGATATGTTTCGCTTGATTCCAAATCAATTTTGATACTACTTTTCATCGCTTGGTTGTTAAAAAAGGCAAATGTCATCTTCGAGGTAAGTTGTCGTCGTAACTACCGGTAAGAATATCTTAAAATTAAATAGGCCTACTGGTATTTTGTTTAACAAAATTATAGTTCACTGTTAGAAAAATTGAGTTTATATATATTTTTGTAGAGGGTCGCAGATGTTTAGATTACAAAATTCTCATAGTTAACAAAATGCACAACATAAACCTTTCCCATGCGGATTAGTTAGCGATATATGCTCTGTTCATTGTTCTATTCTGAATGTAGGGAGATGCATAGCTGATGTTTTAATAATATTGTAGGGTAGAGACTTTGGTGGGATATTCAAAACTATTCATTGATTGAACATTCATACTACACTGCCTTTCATCTCTGTCCTACTGCTTATCTTTCCATATATCATGTTAGTCAGTATGTCATTATTATTCAGGCAATAATATTATATTTCGTTTTATTATATTATTCTTTCGTTGACCACTACATTGGTGACCCGGAGATTCAGACTCCCTTTCCTGATTATTTTCCCCGCCTACTTCGTCCTCATGCCTCTTACCCGCGAGGAACATCAGGCCTTCGCCGAAGCCGCCGCTGCCGCCATGGCCGCCTCCTTGGCCGCCAACCCCACCGGCGCAAAAGCCGCCCTGGCTACCCCAGCCGCCATCTCTGCGGTCGCTCTCAAACTGCCTCCGTTCTGGACTTCCGACCCGGAGGTTTGGTTCCGGCAGGTGGAGGCCCAATTCGCCGTCAAGGGGATCACGGTGGACAGCACCAAGTACAACCACATCATCGCGTGCCTTGACAACGCCGTCGCCGCGGAGGTCCGGTCCGACATCATCAACCCCCCGGCCAACGACCTGTACGACGGCATCAAGACCGCCCTCTGCAGGGCCTTCGGCCGCACCCAGGCGAGCAAAGATGCGGAACTTCTCTCGCTGGCCGGCCTCGGCGACCGCAAGCCAACCGGCCTCCTCCGGCACATTAGAGGCCTCAATGCCGATCCGGAAACGCTCCTGCGGGCCATCTTCCTGGCCCAGCTGCCGGCCGAGGTCCGGGGCGTCCTCGCCGGGTCGAACCAAACGGACCTCAATGCACTCGCCGTCGACGCTGACCGCATCTTGGAGGCCCGCTCCTCTTCTACCGTCCCCACTGCCAGGATCTCGGTCATCGGCCGTCGTTCCACCACGCAGCCACAGCAGCAGCGCAACACCGCCGACAACCCGAGCGGCACATGCTGGTACCACCGGCGTTTCGGTCCGGCAGCCCGCCGCTGCGAACGCGGCAGGTGTCCTTCGTCTTCGGCCGTTCCCATCACCATCGACTGCCCGGCCGACGGTTCTCATCCCGCATCGAGGTCGGGAAACGCCAACGCCGGCCGCTAGCCCAGGCGGTCGGCGTTCCCCGGGGGCAAGCCAAGAAGACTGTCATGGTGCGAGACGACCAAGGCATAGTCTACCTCGTGGACTGCGGAGCGGAGGTGTCGGTTCTCCCGGCCGACGCCGCCGCCCGCAAGCGACCGGCCACCGCCCCCCTCATCGCGGCCAACGGCAGCTCCATCTCTACATGGGGCTACCGCACCCACAGGATGCGTTTTGGCACAACACACCCCTGGGACTTCGGGTTCGAGTTCTCTATCGCCGCCGTCCCCAGGGCCATCCTCGGAGCCGATTTCTTCGCCGCCCATAACATCGCCATCGATCTCCGCAGCCGGCGCCTCATCTCCCTCGACGACGGCCACGTGATCCCGGCCTTCTCCGCCGCCTTCCACAGCGGCGTCAGCGGCCTCCACGTTGCCTCCATCTCTGCCTTCGACGCCATCATCAACAAGTTCCCCGAGGTCGTCATCCCGCGGTTCCAACCCGGGGTGGCCAACCGCCACTGGGTGGAGCACCACATAGTGACGGAAGGCCCCCTGCTTCACGCTCGCGCTCGTCGTCTAGACCCAGAGAAACTGACCGTCGCCAAGGCCGAGTTCGCCAAAATGGAAGAACTCGGGATCATCCGGCGCTCCAATTCCCCGTGGTCGTCGGCCCTGCACATTGCGCCGAAGCCCGGGGGCGGTTGGCGTCCATGCGGCGATTTCAGGCGCCTCAACGCGGCCACCGTGGCCGACCAATACCCCCTCCCCCACATCCAGGACTTCAACGCCTGCTTGGCCGGCACGACGATCTTCTCCAAGATCGACCTCGCCCGGGGCTACCATCAGGTCCCGATGCGGGCGGCGGACACCCCCAAGACGGCCATCATCACCCCTTTCGGCCTCTGGGAATTCCTACAGATGCCGTTCGGCCTGAAGAACGCGGCGCAGGCGTTCCAGCGACTGATGGACGGCGTCCTCCGCGGCCTGGACTGCGCCTTTGTCTACCTCGACGACATCTTGGTGGCTAGCAAGACGAAGGAGGAGCACGCCGAGCACTTGCGACAGGTTTTCGGCGCCCTGGTCGCCAACGGCCTAGTCGTCCAACGCAGGAAATGTAGTTTCGGCCTCCCCGAACTCGAGTACCTCGGCCACACGGTGAGCGCCCGCGGCGTAACTCCCCTCGCCTCCAAGGTAACCGCCATCACCGAGTTCGCCACGCCCACGGACAAGGCCGGCCTCCAACGGTTCCTCGGGATGGTCAATTTCTACCACCGTTTCGCCCCCGGAATCGCTGAAGTGCTTGCCCCACTCCATGCAGCCGCCTCCGGCGCCGCCGGGTCGGTCTTTACCTGGTCATCCGACTGCTCCTCCGCCTTCGCTGCGGCCAAGGCGGCCCTGGCCAACGCCACCATGCTCGTCCACCCGTCCCGGACGGCCCAGTTCTCACTCACGTGCGACGCCTCGACCACCGCCATCGGAGCCGTCGTGGAACAACGTACTGCCACATCGGCCGCATGGGAACCTCTCGCCTTCTTCTCCCGCAAGCTGTCCTCGGCGGAGAAGAAGTACAGCGCCTTCGACCTCGAGCTGCTGGCTATGTACGGTGCCGTCCGCCATTTCCGCCACCTCGTCGAGGGCCGCAGCTTCACGATATATACGGACCACAAGCCGCTCACGTTCGCCCTTAGCAGTGCGGCCGAGCGGTCGCCCCGGCAGACGCGACTCTCGTTCATCTCAGAATTTACGACGGACCTGCGGCACGTCTCCGGCAAAGACAACATGGTCGCAGACGCTCTCTCCCGCTCGGGAGACCCACCATGCTCCATCGACACGCCGCGCTCCATCGCCGCCCTTCTCTCTCCCGACGTGGACTTCGCCGCGCTCGCCGCAGCGCAACGGACGTCCGCCGAGATCGTCGCCTACCGCACCGCCGTCACCGGCCTCCGCTTCGCCGACATCCCGTTTGGCGACACCAATGTGCTCTGCGACATCTCCACCGGCAAGGAGCGACCCGTAGTGCCCATCGAATGGCAGGGCCGCATCTTCGAAACCATCCACGGACTGTCACACCCGGGACCCCGCCCCACCATCCGGGCGATCTCCTCCAAGTTCGTTTGGCACAACTTGAAGCGAGACGTCAAACGTCGCTGCGACGAATGTCTTGCTTGCCAGTCGTCCAAGGTCGCCCGTCACGTTCGGGCTCCCCTCGTCAGCCATGCCGCCCCCGACAACCGCTTTGAGAACCTCCACGTCGACTTGGTCGGCCCCCTCCCAACGTCCGAAGGGAACACATACCTATTCACCGTCATCGACCGGTTCAGCCGCTGGCCAGAGGCGCTCCCACTCGCCGACGCCACAACCGCCACGTGCGCACGTGCACTCCTACGAGGCTGGATCAGCCGTTTCGGGGTGCCCGCAGCCATCACCTCGGATCGCGGCCCCCAGTTCACTTCACACCTCTGGACGGAGTTGAACAAGCTGCTGGGCATCTCCGCGAACACGACCACGGCCTACCACCCGCAGGCGAATGGGATGGTCGAGCGACTGCACCGCCAGCTCAAGGCCGCACTGAAGGCCCGACTCACCGGACCCGGGTGGATGGACGAGCTTCCCCTGGTGCTGCTGGGCATCCGCACTTCGTGGAAGGAAGACCCAGAGTGCTCTCCGGCGGACATAGTTTACGGCACCAAGCTGCACGTTCCCGGCGAGTTCGTCGCGCCCGCCACATCCGCCGTTTTACCCCCATCGTCGTCTTTCGTTGCCGACCTCCGCGACCGCCTCCGCTCGTCCGCCCCGCCGCCGGCGTATCATGGCTCACCGACATCCACCTCTCTGCCGCCGCAGTTGACTACGGCCTCTCACGTTTTCGTGCGCCGCGGCACCCGCTGCGGCCCCCTCGACCGCCCGTATGTTGGCCCGTACCCGGTTGTCTCCCGCCACGCGAAGCACTTTGTGGTGGACCTCGACGGCCGCGAGAACTCCGTCTCCATCGACCGGCTCAAGATCGCCCACATACCAATGGCTGCATCAGGTCTACCTCCCCCCATCACGTACGCCCACGCCGCTTCTTTGCCACCTGCGCCACAGCCCATCGCGTCATCGTCCACGCCGCCGCTGATCCCGGACTCGGCCAATTTCTCCCGGTTCGGCCGCCGCCTCCGCCCACCGACCACCTTCTCTCCGGGCTGATCGCGTTTGCACGCTGGAGGGGGGGTTATGTAGGGTAGAGACTTTGGCGGGATATTCAAAACTATTCATTGATTGAACATTCATACTACACTGCCTTTCATCTCTGTCCTACTGCTTATCTTTCCATATATCATGTTAGTCAGTATGTCATTATTATTCAGGCAATAATATTATATTTCGTTTTATTATATTATTCTTTCGTTGACCACTACAATATGTACCGGTATACAGACTAGTAACAGATAGGAGGGCATTGTCTTTGACTATGAATACCAGCACATAGCCCTAATCTTTTCTCACCGAGCTTAGCGTTGCCTGCTGCACACACGTGTGATGGGATCTACGGATCCCGGTTTATCCGTTGGGTTTTCTATCTACGCGTCCCCGCCGTGTGTGAAAGGTAAAAGAGTTCTGGTGTTCGGTTATATGTATAAGGTATAATATAGTTGATATATATAGCATAGTATGACACGGTTACCGGTAGATAAGTATGATGGCGGTAGCGGACGGTGATAGAAGTCACCGTTCCACCCTACTGATCTGACTGAGTAAACTGACTGAATAGGGAAGCACCAACAGGTATTATATGTACTGCACAGTTGGCCATATTACTGTACCTAGTCGATGCTGTCCCCCCATTGGCTAATATCCCACTTCTCGCCCTTTCACCTTCCCTGGTGTGTTTCCCGTTGCCCCTGTTGTTCTCTCTCTATTAGGGGTTTGGCCCCTGACCCTTATTGTGTGTGTCTCCTTTGGGGCCTATTGTCCCCGTTTACTGGGGTGACACGAGGTTGATTGGTAATCAACCTCGTGCTCCCAATATTGCTCAACGGCTTACTTTGTGGGTTCATGTTAGCGGAATTGGATAAGCTAACAACACGCACACTCATAAGTAACAGATGCGCTATTGTAGCTCACTCGTGAGCAGCGATGCTTAGTTAGCTAGCTAGCTAGCTACTTCCGCTGAGTATACTATGCCTACTTGAGTGTTACAAGCAATCGCTCTACTGAAGTTAGTTAGTTAATTTCCCCCAACTAGTTGTTGATTTTAAAAAAATATTCATAAATTTTTTTCCAGCCAATTTAATATATATTTTACAGTACAAATCTCCACCACCAAACAGCAACAACAACAACAATAAATTTCACTCGCACTAATTATATTTTACATCAAAAACCCTCGCACCAAACAATAATAAATTATTAACCAGTTTGTTGAATATAGGATAATATATATGAAATTTAAACGGGGAACACATTAATGTACATTTACCAGTGTAGAAGCAGCAAACAACAACAATATTATTTATTCTGACTTTACAGTTATTGAATATTTCGGGCTCGTATGAAATTTCTAGTTTAACATTATCAAATATAACATAAAACCCGATATTGTTTATAAGTAACCTATAAATTACGGTATCGATACTAAAAATATAAGTACACAAATTGATTGATTTAAAAATCAAATTAATGTTTGTTTTTTCGAATATATGCTTTTTCACTTTATTAAAATTATATTTTCTACCGAGAATTGTTATTTGTCCATTTGTAAACATTAATATGGTTGCACCAAATTAAATTAAATTAATATGGTTGCACCTTATATATAAACTGATTAGGTTTGAGTACAATTTTACCAGTCAATTGATTTTTTAATTCTTTTAAATTAAGTCCATAAATGATCTGCTTACAACTTATACTTTTATTTACTATTTGATAATTCATCATCAACACCATCGTCTTTTGGTTCTTCATAAATTGGTATATTTGATATTTTTATAGGTTTTTTGAGGTTTGTTTTATAGTGCCCCCAAGGAAGTGATTGATTTTTATTAACCCAATAAAGTTTATCATCAAAGCTACTGAGTGCAAATTTATTTTGCTTTAAGGTATAAATACGATGTAATTTAGATTAAAATCTGTGTATGTTTTTTTTTATTTCTTCATTTGAGTTATATGCTTTTAAATATTCTTCATGTGTAATATTCGTTTCCACAACAGCTCTTGTAATACCTTTTGCTCTACGAATATTTTTGTTATTCAATTCCAAAATTGAATATAATTTTGGTCTTAAAAATACTGCTTGTTTAATTTCACGTGAAGCTAGTTCATCTTTAGAGTAACAAAGTCTCGATTTATTTTTATCGCTGTAGAGAGGGTGATCCTTAGGGTAATTGGATGTATCTAAAATATTATTTTTAATTAATGCTTTTAAAAAATTATTCTGCGATGTATTATAGTAACAACCTATTAAAGAGTCTGTATCTGATGCAGCAATTTCAATACGGCAGTTTAATTCTTTCTCAATAGGTAGCAATTTATTGTAGAACAGCTCATACATATCCAATTTAACCAAGTCCAACACAGTGCTACCAATAAATATAGGCTTATCGAGAGTTACAGAGTCTTTCACTAATAAATGTCCCGATAATGTATTATTGTATATTATAAATTGTTCATGATTAATACGATTTACCAATTGGTCGCATTTATCATTGCTATTTGCGATACGAAAGTTACATCGATCTCTTATCTTTTCTATTGATTTACCAAATAACGAATTATTAAGCAATTTCACGACAGCTGTTTCAATGTAACTTTTTGCTAGTCGCCTTTGATTAATATTAAAATCTATGTAATTTTTAAATACAAATTCTTGTTGAAAAGAATATAATTTATGTAGTTTAGTAACAATTAATCCATGTTTTATATAAAATTTTAACAGTTTCAAATGTAAATGATAAAATTCTTTATCAAATTGCGTCAGCAAGAGTTTTGGTATAGGGATCTTATATTTACGGGAGGTACCTCTTTGTATCGATAAGTTATTAAATTGTTCCCTCATATAAGGTGAAAGCATTGATTCATTTATACTTAAATGCTCTGGAGCTAATGGTAATTGTAATGTTTGATCGTGAATAGCTTTGGGATAATTTAAATCACATATTAAAAAATATCCAGTAGATCCATCAATGTCTAAATCTACCAAGTACTCGATTAGTTTTTCTGGAATTGCATTCTCTAAATGTTTAATACTTACTTCTTTGAATTGAGAGGTGGGTAGTTTTTTACTTAAATTCCCAGAATATAAAGAGTTGAAATCAATATTAAAAATATGGCATTCTTCCTTAGTAGAATCATATGTACTTGTTACTGGTATATTTGATTCTATATAATGCTTTCGACAAAATGAAACACCACCCCTAATTGATTTTTCAAAATCTCTATATGTCTGATAATCCTTTATTAATTCTATTTTACATTTATTATATTTTAGTGCGCAATCATAGGTAAATGACGCGATACTACAGTAAAAAACCGCTTCTAAATCGTAATTTTGTTTACAAACATTCCTAAAATTCTCAAATATATCAGCAAGCAAACAAACATCGAGTTTTAAATAGGCTAAAAGATAATCTTTGAGATTCACACAGTCGAATTCTACCCATGATAATTCCGCAAACATATAATCTTCAATTGTGCATGTTTTTGGACTTAAGTTACTAAAAAAATTATTTATAGACGGCAAACCAGTATCATTAAATTTATTTATATCTGTCAAGTACTCGTATGGAAATACTCCTTTCCGTTTAATTGTTGAATTATTCAAGTTTGGATAAAAATATTTCATTTCTTGTAGAGTAATAGGTAAAATTGAGCTTATATCATGACTCGCTACATCCTTTGTTGAACACTCAACTAAATTACTTAAAGAAAAGCTTAAAAATTGATATGTGTCTAAGAAACGTAACTCAATTTTTTTAGAAGTGTTTTTAATTGGGATAAATGCACTCAGTGAAATATATCGTTCTGTATTTCTCGGTATAACCTTTATATCCCAATCTGTGTATTTCTTATCTCTAAATCCGGTTTGTAATATACAATGTACATCATAATTACTGGAATTGTGCCCGCAAAGTACATACAGGTATCGTTTCAATGATAAACTTCGGTTACAACTATTACAGGCTGCCGCAATATATTTACCTGTAATATGTGAATGATGTCTGTTTTTCCCTACATTATTATTTAAAGTAACATTACAATAGAAACAAAATTTTGCTTGTTCAAAATTTACAAAATCAATATTAGTAAATGACATAGTTTCATGAGTGTATATTTCTGACCAACAACATAATTCAGTTAAATCAGTATATAATGAATCTAAGAAATCTTGAATACAATTATGACAAATGACAAATGACATTTTGGAGCATCAAGTAATTCACTATTGGAAACAATTAAATAACTCACAGCACACGGTATATGCTCCTGTATAATTTGATTATTAACTGAAGGTTGTAAGATACATTCTATATCAAAGCAGGTGACAAACAATGGGGATAAGGTTCTATCTAAATT
This sequence comes from Nemertoderma westbladi, assembly GCA_032718475.1. Classification (NCBI taxonomy): domain Eukaryota; kingdom Metazoa; phylum Xenacoelomorpha; order Nemertodermatida; family Nemertodermatidae; genus Nemertoderma; species Nemertoderma westbladi. The sequence continues at coordinate 86,111 of JAUCBJ010000788.1, read as the reverse complement.
TGTAAAACTAATGTGTGTTCTTTTTTTATTAGGTAGTTTCTCTCGTTGACTTCTTCCTTGGTAGCATGCGAGACGGTGTCGATGAAGAACTTCCGCTCGAAAAAAATGAGCCAAACACCTTTCACAATATTTCCTATTCCCGATATGAAGAGCTCTCGTATTCAGCAATCGATTCAAGTTAGTTATGCAAACATAATGATTCAGTTTAGGTACATTGTTATTTTTTACTACAAGTAATATATTTAATAACTGTTTATCAGGTGTAATTTTACTAAATGGAGGTTGTCTTAATATAGATACAGGGGTGCATTTATTGTCGTTATTCCAACATAGTAAATTAATTATATATTTTGAATTTTGTTTTTCAAAAAGTTTAATCGCTAACTGCCACTCTGTTGGATAATCATTTTTCCCGTTGTCAAAAATGAAATGACTCATATAATTTTTGTACGACGAAGTAAGCTGTTTGTTGTTTTTCACTTTGCTACCAAATTTTGCGGTTATAATAGCCCATTTGAAACAGTCATTATCAGCCGATTGTACATTTATAACACATCGTTTACTCGATAGAACCTTAGGTAATTCCATATATCCATGCCCCTTATATTGTAACGACCTATACTTAGATGCAGCTAATTTAATTTCAACCCTTAATAAAGATTTAATACGCCAACCTGAACCACGTGTGTTAAAGATGGCTATTTTTTGTAATATATTTTCCACCACATACTCAAACCATGTGTCAAAACTTTGTGATGAATCTACAGTATTAATAGCACCACCGGAAGAATTAAAATAAAAGGTTTCCAATTGCTCGCCTTCTGAAAAATGTGATCTGTACATTAATACATTTAGACCTAACCACAGTCTAAGAACATTCATTTCTTTCAATCTGTCTAATATTAACTGAAGAATATTACCTCGAATTTGCGTTAATGCTGTTTCCACATCGGGATAATCTCTAGAAGTTGGGAGGTCGTGGACATAAATTTCAAGACGATTATCGTGAGCTTCTTGTTCCCGCGTAAAAATTGTTGCGCATGTACCAAGAGCCACCCTTAAGTTTTTTCTAGATAATATATTTTTATGTTGCAGAGATTTACGCTTTCTTGTGTAGTAACATTTCAAGTGACAATCGTGTCGTAAATAATTCTCATATGTATACTCTTTATTACAGGTAGAACAAGTCAATTGATAGGTACGGAACTCCATTTCTTTACAACCAGTAGTTGATTCATGTCGTTTACAAATTTCGCTGCATGAAGTCACGACATGACACTTAAAACAAGAATAACCTTCAAAATGTGACCGTAGGTGGCGTAAATAATTATGTCTAGTTACATTCATATGACAGAATGAACAACATATTGTTATTTTATCCATGCTGAAGTTTGTTTAGATAAATAATAATAATAATAAAATATCTCCAAAGATTAAAATAAAATGAAATGAAATGATATTGACTATATCTAAACATTTATATGCTAGTGAGTGAAATAATTTTAAATCAATCACCAATCACCAAACACCAATCACCAATCGCCTATGGGTATTGGAAACCTCAAAGAGTTTAACTTATGATCAGGGGTCCATGTAAGAATAATAATCAGGTTTCCATGGAGAATTAGTAACTGGATCTATTGGAACTACATGTCCGACAACTTTCTGTTTCTTTGCAGGTGATGCGTTGGTTAATTTACTCGATGATCTTGGCTTCCGAGGTAATATTTCAGGAAAGACCTGTTGCGGTTGAGAGCAACTCTCTTCAACATCTGGTTTGGGTGATGGGATCTCTACGAATGCTTTAGGTTTATCCAAAAGGACAAAACCATCTACATTGGCTTCAATAAGAGAAACGCCATCCATAGCCTCTTTGAGAAAACTAATATGGGCTTTATCATTCAAGTAATGCAACTCAATAGAATTTCCACCGGCTCCTACTTCAGTAGAATTATTGGTGTTGGTAATAATAATTTTTTTATTATTGGTTTTAATCATTTTGAGGCGGTCTGATAATTGAATGATATTTTTATCAAAAAGATGCTTGTCTGTTTCATCGATTTGGGTGTCCCACTCTCGCAACAAAACGGTTAGTTCCTGATTTGACAAATTGAAACCCGTATAATAGTTAAAACCAACACTATCAGTGTATCTGACGCTGATTTTCCATAAGCCAACATAGTAGGTTCCTTTAAAAGCTGTTACAAATCCAATAAACTCTGGATTTGATAATTCAATGTAGAATTGATCGCTAATCATCTCTAGCGGTGGAGAGAGAAATTGCAATAATTTCCCTCTGTATTGAATTAGAACTTCAGTAAAAGCTTTGTTGAGGACTTTACATTTGCCTTGTTTCTGAACGTAAACATCACCCGATGTGGGGTTGATAGAAATATTCAAATTTCCCCGCGCAAAATGAAGAGTGGGATATATCCTACCTGGTATAATTGCTGGTCTGGATTGATGTTGGTTGTTGTTTCTAGAATGTCTAGCAAATAGCGGGTATCTTGATGGGAAAAACAAATTGATTCGTTGTCCTCCTGAGATTCCACAATAAAATGAACGGCGGTACAAGTATATTTATTGTAAGTAAATTTCCAGCTATTTGTTGCTCCGGTTTTTTGCGTTAAGGCCATAATAATAATAATAAATACGAAAAATATTACAAGTGATAAATTTTAAACCGTATCGCTGTAATAAATTGACACCATAGTTCTCACTCTAAAATTGTGATGGTCGGAAAACGACACCTGATAAAATGATACTGACTCACTCATTGGAGTTGTAAAACCAGTAAAAAAAATTGGTAAAAAAATAGAGAGGATACGAGATCGTTGTAATTTCCGTATTACTAATAGCAATGAGAAATGCGATCTCGTATCTTCTCTATTGTTTTGCAACTCCAATGTCGGAATCAGTATCATTTATGGGGTGTTGTTTTCCGACCAACGAATATACAACGAGTAAGATAATGTAGAAATTATTAAGGAAATAACACAATTTCAGAGTGAGAACAAAAAATTAGATATGGTATCAATATATTACCATGAAGATTACAAGTGATGAATTTTAACAAAAACATTCAGTTATATATAAATTTCTGAATACGTGATGTGGATGTGGCATAATCAACGTAGAAGAGATGGGATGTGGCATAATCATCGACGAATAAGAAAAGAGATGGGTTGCAATGTGGATGAATGGTTGGTTGGTTGTTTGGTTGCGTGGATAGGAAATACGTGAAAGAATATGAAACATAGGGTTGTGCGTAATAATAATCAATAATTATAATAAAAACGCACAGTATAATGTTAGTAGTAGCCTTTCAATATGGCACAGATGCTGAGGGATCGGTTAGGATGAGTAACTACTATGGAAATGCTAGAACGTGTAGTTGACGCGTGGCGGAATTTCATGTATCATACTGGCTGGTTGGTTGGTTTGTTGGTTTGGCGACAGCAGTCGAGGAGTAGCTCTAGCTAGCGGAGGGTAAATTTTTGAGTTGGCAATCGATATAATATAACATATAATATCGAGGGAGGGTATATGCGTGATGCGTGTAGATGGCCACGTCGTCGTTGTCGTCACCATATACAGTATACAGTGGTGGTAGCGTGGCGAAAAGGGGAATAACATTAGGGTTAGTTAGTCAGTCGAGTAAGGCGGGCATCGCGAGGTTAGGCTACGCTACGATTGGTTGATGGCAACTGCCGATGGTGACATATGGCATGCACCGCAATTTAGCACCGGAATTTGTCATTTTTAATAGACCTCCGGATGGAATGCCCATAGCCCAAGCTAGGGAGGACTATGGTGAGGACACTTCTTCTCCTACTACTTACATTTAGTTTCATTTTATGGTTTGGGGATGGGTAACTGGATGCTGCAGTATACTGGAGCGTGATCGGAGTGCATGGTCATACTGGGCCACATACCCACTTGCTAGATAAGGTAAAGCTGATTTGTTGGTGATAATGTGGTCAATGTAGGAGTGTCCATGACCATGGAAGGTGGCACTGGGACCACTAAATATTTGAATTTGGTTTAAAATAACTGCGATATGGACATTCGAGAGTTGAATGTATTTACTTTCGCTGCTGCCCATTTATTCTATTTAATAAATGCATAACATTCTGGAACAATTTGTTTATCTCATAAGTCCCTTGGCGGCAACAATTAAGCACCATTGCCTTCCAGATAATTTGTGTTGCCATATGGCTAATTTTCATTCGGCTACATTCCTACTGTAGGCCCCACAGTTTCATAAAAATCTTTATTTTTGTAGGAGACCTGGTAGACTTTCATTTACTTTATTTTTGTAGGAGACCTGGTACACTTTCACATTTACTTTATTTTTATAGGAGACCTGGTAGACTTTCATTTACTTTATTTTTGTAGGAGACCTGGTACACTTTCACATTTACTTTATTTTTGTAGGAGACCTGGTAGACGTTCATTTACTTTATTTTTGTAGGAGACCTGGTACACTTCCACATTTACTTTATTTTTGTAGGAGACCTGGTAGACTTTCATTTACTTTGTTTATGTAGATGACCTGGTAGACTTTCACATTTACTTTATTTTTGTAGGAGACCTGGTAGACGTTCATTTACTTTATTTTTGTAGGAGACCTGGTACACTTTCAATTAATTTATTTTTGTAGGTGACCTGGTAGACTTTCATTTACTTTATTTTTGTAGGAGACCTGGTACACTTTCACATTTACTTTATTTTTGTAGGAGACCTGGTACAATTTAACATTTACTTTATTTTTGTAGGAGACCTGATACACTTTCACATTTACTTTATTTTTGTGGGAGACCTGGTACACTTTCACATTTACTTTATTTTTGTAGGAGACCTGGTACACTTTCAATTAATTTATTTTTGTAGGAGACCTGGTAGACTTTCATTTACTTTATTTTTGTAGGAGACCTGGTACACTTTCACATTTACTTTATTTTTGTAGGAGACCTGGTACACTTTCATTTAATTTATTTTTGTAGGAGACCTGGTACACTTTCACATTTACTTTATTTTTGTAGGAGACCTGGTAGACTTTCATTTACTTTATTTTTGTAGGAGACCTGGTAGACTTTAACATTTACTTTATTTTTGTAGGAGACCTGGTACACTTTCACATTTACTTTATTTTTGTAGGAGACCTGGTAGACTTTCATTTACTTTATTTTTGTAGGAGACCTGGTACACTTTCACATTTACTTTATATTTGTAGGAGACCTGGTACACTTCCACATTTACTTTATTTTTGTAGGAGACCTGGTAGACTTTCATTTACTTTATTTTTGTAGGAGACCTGGTACACTTTCACATTTACTTTATTTTTGTAGGAGACCTGGTAGACTTTCATTTACTTTATTTTTGTAGGAGACCTGGTACACTTTAACATTTACTTTATTTTTGTAGGAGACCTGGTACACTTTCACATTTACTTTATTTTTGTAGGAGACCTGGTAGACTTTCATATACTATATATTTCTAGGAGACCTGGTACAATTTAACATTTACTTTATTTTTGTAGGAGACCTGATACACTTTCTCATTTACTTTATTTTGTAGGAGACCTGGTAGACTTTCATTTACTTTATTTTTGTAGGAGACCTGGTACACTTTCATTTACTTTATTTTTGTAGGAGACCTGGTACACTTTCACATTTACTTTATTTTTGTAGGAGACCTGGTAGACTTTCATTTACTTTATTTTGGAAGGAGACCTGGTACACTTTACCATTTACTTTATTTTTGTAGGAGACCTGGTATACTTTCACATTTACTTTATTTTTGTAGGAGACCTGGTAGACTTTCATTTACTTTATTTTTGTAGGAGACCTGGTACACTATCACATTTACTTTATATTTGTAGGAGACCTGGTACACTTCCACATTTACTTTATTTTTGTAGGAGACCTGGTAGACTTTCATTTACTTTATTTTTGTAGGAGACCTGGTAGACTTTCATTTACTTTATTTTTGTAGGAGATCTGGTAGACTTTCATTTACTTTATTTTTCTAGGAGACCTGGTACACTTTCACATTTACTTTATTTTTGTAGGAGACCTGGTACACTTTAACATTTACTTTATTTTTGTAGGAGACCTGGTACACTTTCACATTTACTTTATTTTTGTAGGAAACCTGGTAGACTTTCATTTACTTTATTTTTGTAGGAGACCTGGTACACTTTACCATTTACTTTATTTTTGTAGGAGACCTGGTACACTTTCACATTTACTTTATTTTTGTAGGAGACCTGGTAGACTTTCATTTACTTTTTTTTTGTAGGAGACCTGGTACACTTTCACAATTACTTTATATTTGTAGGAGACCTGGTACACTTCCACATTTACTTTATTTTTGTAGGAGACCTGGTAGACTTTCATTTACTTTATTTTTGTAGGAGACCTGGTACACTTTCACATTTACTTTATTTTTGTAGGAGACCTGGTAGACGTTCATTTACTTTATTTTTGTAGGAGACCTGGTACACTTCCACATTTACTTTATTTTTGTAGGAGACCTGGTAGACTTTCATTTACTTTGTTTATGTAGATGACCTGGTAGACTTTCACATTTACTTTATTTTTGTAGGAGACCTGGTAGACGTTCATTTACTTTATTTTTGTAGGAGACCTGGTACACTTTCAATTAATTTATTTTTGTAGGTGACCTGGTAGACTTTCATTTACTTTATTTTTGTAGGAGACCTGGTACACTTTCACATTTACTTTATTTTTGTAGGAGACCTGGTACAATTTAACATTTACTTTATTTTTGTAGGAGACCTGATACACTTTCACATTTACTTTATTTTTGTGGGAGACCTGGTACACTTTCACATTTACTTTATTTTTGTAGGAGACCTGGTACACTTTCAATTAATTTATTTTTGTAGGAGACCTGGTAGACTTTCATTTACTTTATTTTTGTAGGAGACCTGGTACACTTTCACATTTACTTTATTTTTGTAGGAGACCTGGTATACTTTCACATTTACTTTATTTTTGTAGGAGACCTGGTACACTTTCATTTAATTTATTTTTGTAGGAGACCTGGTACACTTTCACATTTACTTTATTTTTGTAGGAGACCTGGTACACTTTCATTTAATTTATTTTTGTAGGAGACCTGGTACACTTTCACATTTACTTTATTTTTGTAGGAGACCTGGTAGACTTTCAATTACTTTATTTTTGTAGGAGACCTGGTACACTTTAACATTTACTTTGTTTTTGTAGGAGACCTGGTACACTTTCACATTTACTTTATTTTTGTAGGAGACCTGGTAGACTTTCATTTACTATATATTTCTAGGAGACCTGGTACAATTTAACATTTACTTTATTTTTGTAGGAGACCTGATACACTTTCACATTTACTTTATTTTGTAGGAGACCTGGTAGACTTTCATTTACTTTATTTTTGTAGGAGACCTGGTACACTTTCATTTACTTTATTTTTGTAGGAGACCTGGTACACATTCAATTGCTTTGTTTATGTAGATAACCTGGTACACTTTCATTTACTGTGTTTAAGTAGATAACCTGGTACAATTCATTTATTTTATTTAAGTAGGAGACCTGGTCCACTTTCACATTTAGTTTATTTTTGTAGGAGACCTGGTACACTTTCATTTACTTTGTTTATGTAGATGACCTGGTACAATTCAATTAATTTGTTTTTGTAGGAGACCTGGTACACTTTCATTTACTTTGTTTTTGTAGGAGACCTGGTACACTTTCATTTACTTTGTTTATGTAGATGACCTGGTTCAATTCATTTAAGTTGTTTTTGTAGGAGACCTGGTACAATTCATTTACTTTGTTTATGCAGGCGACCTGGTACAATTCATTTATTTTGTTTATGTAGGAGACCTGGTACACTTTCATTTACTTTATTTTTGTAGGAGACCTGGTACACTTTCATTTACTTTGTTTGTGTAGGAGACCTGGTAGACTTTCATTTACTTTATTTATGTAGATAACCTGGTACAGTTCATTTATTTTGTTTATGTAGGAGACCTGGTACACTTTAACATTTACTAAATTTTTGTAGGAGACCTGGTACACTTTCATTTAATTTATTTTTGTAGGAGACCTGGTACACTTTAACATTTACATTATTTTTGTAGGAGACCTTTTACACTTTAACATTTACTTTATATTTGTAGGAGACCTGGTACACTTTCACATTTACTTTATTTTTGTAGGAGACCTGGAACACTTTCATTTACTTCATTTTTGTAGGAGACCTGGTAGACTTTCATTTACTTTATTTATGTAGGAGACCTGGTAGACTTTCATTTACTTTGTTTATGTAGATGACCTGGTACATTTCATTTATTTTGTTTATGTAGGAGATCTGGTCCACTTTCATATTTACTTTAATTTTGTAGGAGACCTGGTACACTTTTATTTACTTTATATTTGTAGGAGACCTGGTACACTTTCATTTAATTAATTTTTGTAGGAGTCCTGGTACACTTTCATTTAATTTATTTTTGTAGGAGACCTGGTACACTTTCATTTACTCTATTTATGTAGGAGACCTCATACACTTTCATTTACTTTATTTTTGTAGGAGACCTGGTAGACTTTCATTTACTTTGTTTTTGTAGGAGACCTGGTACACTTTCATTTACTCTATTTATGTAGGAGACCTCATACACTTTCATTCACTTTATTTTTGTAGGAGACCTGGTAGACTTTCATTTACTTTGTTTATGTAGATGACCTGGTACAATTTATTTATTTTGTTTATGTAGGAGACCTGGTACACTTTCATTTACTTTATTTATGTAGGAGACCTGGTACACTTTCATTAACTTTATCTATGTAGGAGACCGGGTACACTTTTATTTAATTTATTTTTGTAAGAGACCTTGTAGACTTTCATTAACTTTATTTTAGTAGGAGACCTGGTAGACTTTCATTTATTTTGTTTTTGTAGGAGACCTGGTACACTTTCATTTACTCTATTTATGTAGGAGACCTCATACACTTTCATTTACTTTATTTTTGTAGGAGACCTGGTAGACTTTCATTTACTTTGTTTATGTAGATGACCTGGTACAATTTATTTATTTTGTTTATGTAGGAGACCTGGTACACTTTCATTTACTTTATTTTTGTAGGAGACCTGGTAGACGTTCATTTACTTTATTTTTGTAGGAGACCTGGTACACTTCCACATTTACTTTATTCTTGTAGGAGACCTGGTAGACTTTCATTTACTTTGTTTATGTAGATGACCTGGTAGACTTTCACATTTACTTTATTTTTGTAGGAGACCTGGTAGACGTTCATTTACTTTATTTTTGTAGGAGACCTGGTACACTTTCAATTAATTTATTTTTGTAGGTGACCTGGTAGACTTTCATTTACTTTATTTTTGTAGGAGACCTGGTACACTTTCACATTTACTTTATTTTTGTAGGAGACCTGGTACAATTTAACATTTACTTTATTTTTGTAGGAGACCTGATACACTTTCACATTTACTTTATTTTTGTGGGAGACCTGGTACACTTTCACATTTACTTTATTTTTGTAGGAGACCTGGTAGACTTTCATTTACTTTATTTTTGTAGGAGACCTGGTACACTTTCACATTTACTTTATATTTGTAGGAGACCTGGTACACTTCCACATTTACTTTATTTTTGTAGGAGACCTGGTAGACCTAGGAGACCTGGTACAATTTAACATTTACTTTATTTTTGTAGGAGACCTGATACACTTTCACATTTACTTTATTTTTGTGGGAGACCTGGTACACTTTCACATTTACTTTATTTTTGTAGGAGACCTGGTACACTTTCAATTAATTTATTTTTGTAGGAGACCTGGTAGACTTTCATTTACTTTATTTTTGTAGGAGACCTGGTACACTTTCACATTTACTTTATTTTTGTAGGAGACCTGGTATACTTTCACATTTACTTTATTTTTGTAGGAGACCTGGTACACTTTCATTTAATTTATTTTTGTAGGAGACCTGGTACACTTTCACATTTACTTTATTTTTGTAGGAGACCTGGTACACTTTCATTTAATTTATTTTTGTAGGAGACCTGGTACACTTTCACATTTACTTTATTTTTGTAGGAGACCTGGTAGACTTTCATTTACTTTATTTTTGTAGGAGACCTGGTAGACTTTAACATTTACTTTATTTTTGTAGGAGACCTGGTACACTTTCACATTTACTTTATTTTTGTAGGAGACCTGGTAGACTTTCATTTACTTTATTTTTGTAGGAGACCTGGTACACTTTCACATTTACTTTATATTTGTAGGAGACCTGGTACACTTCCACATTTACTTTATTTTTGTAGGAGACCTGGTAGACTTTCATTTACTTTATTTTTGTAGGAGACCTGGTACACTTTCACATTTACTTTATTTTTGTAGGAGACCTGGTAGACTTTCAATTACTTTATTTTTGTAGGAGACCTGGTACACTTTAACATTTACTTTGTTTTTGTAGGAGACCTGGTACACTTTCACATTTACTTTATTTTTGTAGGAGACCTGGTAGACTTTCATTTACTATATATTTCTAGGAGACCTGGTACAATTTAACATTTACTTTATTTTTGTAGGAGACCTGATACACTTTCACATTTACTTTATTTTGTAGGAGACCTGGTAGACTTTCATTTACTTTATTTTTGTAGGAGACCTGGTACACTTTCATTTACTTTATTTTTGTAGGAGACCTGGTACACATTCAATTGCTTTGTTTATGTAGATAACCTGGTACACTTTCATTTACTGTGTTTAAGTAGATAACCTGGTACAATTCATTTATTTTATTTAAGTAGGAGACCTGGTCCACTTTCACATTTAGTTTATTTTTGTAGGAGACCTGGTACACTTTCATTTACTTTGTTTATGTAGATGACCTGGTACAATTCAATTAATTTGTTTTTGTAGGAGACCTGGTACACTTTCATTTACTTTGTTTTTGTAGGAGACCTGGTACACTTTCATTTACTTTGTTTATGTAGATGACCTGGTTCAATTCATTTAAGTTGTTTTTGTAGGAGACCTGGTACAATTCATTTACTTTGTTTATGCAGGCGACCTGGTACAATTCATTTATTTTGTTTATGTAGGAGACCTGGTACACTTTCATTTACTTTATTTTTGTAGGAGACCTGGTACACTTTCATTTACTTTGTTTGTGTAGGAGACCTGGTAGACTTTCATTTACTTTATTTATGTAGATAACCTGGTACAGTTCATTTATTTTGTTTATGTAGGAGACCTGGTACACTTTAACATTTACTAAATTTTTGAAGGAGACCTGGTACACTTTCATTTAATTTATTTTTGTAGGAGACCTGGTACACTTTAACATTTACATTATTTCTGTAGGAGACCTTTTACACTTTAACATTTACTTTATATTTGTAGGAGACCTGGTACACTTTCACATTTACTTTATTTTTGTAGGAGACCTGGTAGACGTTCATTTACTTTATTTTTGTAGGAGACCTGGTACACTTTCAATTAATTTATTTTTGTAGGTGACCTGGTAGACTTTCATTTACTTTATTTTTGTAGGAGACCTGGTACACTTTCACATTTACTTTATTTTTGTAGGAGACCTGGTACAATTTAACATTTACTTTATTTTTGTAGGAGACCTGGTAGACTTTCATTTACTTTGTTTATGTAGATGACCTGGTAGACTTTCACATTTACTTTATTTTTGTAGGAGACCTGGTAGACGTTCATTTACTTTATTTTTGTAGGAGACCTGGTACACTTTCAATTAATTTATTTTTGTAGGTGACCTGGTAGACTTTCATTTACTTTATTTTTGTAGGAGACCTGGTACACTTTCACATTTACTTTATTTTTGTAGGAGACCTGGTACAATTTAACATTTACTTTATTTTTGTAGGAGACCTGGTACAATTTAACATTTACTTTATTTTTGTAGGAGACCTGGTAGACTTTCATTTACTTTGTTTATGTAGATGACCTGGTAGACTTTCACATTTACTTTATTTTTGTAGGAGACCTGGTAGACGTTCATTTACTTTATTTTTGTAGGAGACCTGGTACACTTTCAATTAATTTATTTTTGTAGGTGACCTGGTAGACTTTCATTTACTTTATTTTTGTAGGAGACCTGGTACACTTTCACATTTACTTTATTTTTGTAGGAGACCTGGTACAATTTAACATTTACTTTATTTTTGTAGGAGACCTGATACACTTTCACATTTACTTTATTTTTGTGGGAGACCTGGTACACTTTCACATTTACTTTATTTTTGTAGGAGACCTGGTACACTTTCAATTAATTTATTTTTGTAGGAGACCTGGTAGACTTTCATTTACTTTATTTTTGTAGGAGACCTGGTACACTTTCACATTTACTTTATTTTTGTAGGAGACCTGGTATACTTTCACATTTACTTTATTTTTGTAGGAGACCTGGTACACTTTCATTTAATTTATTTTTGTAGGAGACCTGGTACACTTTCACATTTACTTTATTTTTGTAGGAGACCTGGTACACTTTCATTTAATTTATTTTTGTAGGAGACCTGGTACACTTTCACATTTACTTTATTTTTGTAGGAGACCTGGTAGACTTTCATTTACTTTATTTTTGTAGGAGACCTGGTAGACTTTAACATTTACTTTATTTTTGTAGGAGACCTGGTACACTTTCACATTTACTTTATTTTTGTAGGAGACCTGGTAGACTTTCATTTACTTTATTTTTGTAGGAGACCTGGTACACTTTCACATTTACTTTATATTTGTAGGAGACCTGGTACACTTCCACATTTACTTTATTTTTGTAGGAGACCTGGTAGACTTTCATTTACTTTATTTTTGTAGGAGACCTGGTACACTTTCACATTTACTTTATTTTTGTAGGAGACCTGGTAGACTTTCAATTACTTTATTTTTGTAGGAGACCTGGTACACTTTAACATTTACTTTGTTTTTGTAGGAGACCTGGTACACTTTCACATTTACTTTATTTTTGTAGGAGACCTGGTAGACTTTCATTTACTATATATTTCTAGGAGACCTGGTACAATTTAACATTTACTTTATTTTTGTAGGAGACCTGATACACTTTCACATTTACTTTATTTTGTAGGAGACCTGGTAGACTTTCATTTACTTTATTTTTGTAGGAGACCTGGTACACTTTCATTTACTTTATTTTTGTAGGAGACCTGGTACACATTCAATTGCTTTGTTTATGTAGATAACCTGGTACACTTTCATTTACTGTGTTTAAGTAGATAACCTGGTACAATTCATTTATTTTATTTAAGTAGGAGACCTGGTCCACTTTCACATTTAGTTTATTTTTGTAGGAGACCTGGTACACTTTCATTTACTTTGTTTATGTAGATGACCTGGTACAATTCAATTAATTTGTTTTTGTAGGAGACCTGGTACACTTTCATTTACTTTGTTTTTGTAGGAGACCTGGTACACTTTCATTTACTTTGTTTATGTAGATGACCTGGTTCAATTCATTTAAGTTGTTTTTGTAGGAGACCTGGTACAATTCATTTACTTTGTTTATGCAGGCGACCTGGTACAATTCATTTATTTTGTTTATGTAGGAGACCTGGTACACTTTCATTTACTTTATTTTTGTAGGAGACCTGGTACACTTTAACATTTACTTTATTTTTGTAGGAGACCTGGTACACTTTCACATTTACTTTATTTTTGTAGGAGACCTGGTAGACTTTCATATACTATATATTTCTAGGAGACCTGGTACAATTTAACATTTACTTTATTTTTGTAGGAGACCTGATACACTTTCTCATTTACTTTATTTTGTAGGAGACCTGGTAGACTTTCATTTACTTTATTTTTGTAGGAGACCTGGTACACTTTCATTTACTTTATTTTTGTAGGAGACCTGGTACACTTTCACATTTACTTTATTTTTGTAGGAGACCTGGTAGACTTTCATTTACTTTATTTTGGAAGGAGACCTGGTACACTTTACCATTTACTTTATTTTTGTAGGAGACCTGGTATACTTTCACATTTACTTTATTTTTGTAGGAGACCTGGTAGACTTTCATTTACTTTATTTTTGTAGGAGACCTGGTACACTATCACATTTACTTTATATTTGTAGGAGACCTGGTACACTTCCACATTTACTTTATTTTTGTAGGAGACCTGGTAGACTTTCATTTACTTTATTTTTGTAGGAGACCTGGTAGACTTTCATTTACTTTATTTTTGTAGGAGATCTGGTAGACTTTCATTTACTTTATTTTTCTAGGAGACCTGGTACACTTTCGCATTTACTTTATTTTTGTAGGAGACCTGGTACACTTTAACATTTACTTTATTTTTGTAGGAGACCTGGTACACTTTCACATTTACTTTATTTTTGTAGGAAACCTGGTAGACTTTCATTTACTTTATTTTTGTAGGAGACCTGGTACACTTTACCATTTACTTTATTTTTGTAGGAGACCTGGTACACTTTCACATTTACTTTATTTTTGTAGGAGACCTGGTAGACTTTCATTTACTTTTTTTTTGTAGGAGACCTGGTACACTTTCACAATTACTTTATATTTGTAGGAGACCTGGTACACTTCCACATTTACTTTATTTTTGTAGGAGACCTGGTAGACTTTCATTTACTTTATTTTTGTAGGAGACCTGGTACACTTTAACATTTACTTTATTTTTGTAGGAGACCTGGTAGACGTTCATTTACTTTATTTTTGTAGGAGACCTGGTACACTTCCACATTTACTTTATTTTTGTAGGAGACCTGGTAGACTTTCATTTACTTTGTTTATGTAGATGACCTGGTAGACTTTCACATTTACTTTATTTTTGTAGGAGACCTGGTAGACGTTCATTTACTTTATTTTTGTAGGAGACCTGGTACACTTTCAATTAATTTATTTTTGTAGGTGACCTGGTAGACTTTCATTTACTTTATTTTTGTAGGAGACCTGGTACACTTTCACATTTACTTTATTTTTGTAGGAGACCTGGTACAATTTAACATTTACTTTATTTTTGTAGGAGACCTGATACACTTTCACATTTACTTTATTTTTGTGGGAGACCTGGTACACTTTCACATTTACTTTATTTTTGTAGGAGATCTGGTAGACTTTCATTTACTTTATTTTTCTAGGAGACCTGGTACACTTTCACATTTACTTTATTTTTGTAGGAGACCTGGTACACTTTAACATTTACTTTATTTTTGTAGGAGACCTGGTACACTTTCACATTTACTTTATTTTTGTAGGAAACCTGGTAGACTTTCATTTACTTTATTTTTGTAGGAGACCTGGTACACTTTACCATTTACTTTATTTTTGTAGGAGACCTGGTACACTTTCACATTTACTTTATTTTTGTAGGAGACCTGGTAGACTTTCATTTACTTTTTTTTTGTAGGAGACCTGGTACACTTTCACAATTACTTTATATTTGTAGGAGACCTGGTACACTTCCACATTTACTTTATTTTTGTAGGAGACCTGGTAGACTTTCATTTACTTTATTTTTGTAGGAGACCTGGTACACTTTAACATTTACTTTATTTTTGTAGGAGACCTGGTAGACGTTCATTTACTTTATTTTTGTAGGAGACCTGGTACACTTCCACATTTACTTTATTTTTGTAGGAGACCTGGTAGACTTTCATTTACTTTGTTTATGTAGATGACCTGGTAGACTTTCACATTTACTTTATTTTTGTAGGAGACCTGGTAGACGTTCATTTACTTTATTTTTGTAGGAGACCTGGTACACTTTCAATTAATTTATTTTTGTAGGTGACCTGGTAGACTTTCATTTACTTTATTTTTGTAGGAGACCTGGTACACTTTCACATTTACTTTATTTTTGTAGGAGACCTGGTACAATTTAACATTTACTTTATTTTTGTAGGAGACCTGATACACTTTCACATTTACTTTATTTTTGTGGGAGACCTGGTACACTTTCACATTTACTTTATTTTTGTAGGAGACCTGGTACACTTTCAATTAATTTATTTTTGTAGGAGACCTGGTAGACTTTCATTTACTTTATTTTTGTAGGAGACCTGGTACACTTTCACATTTACTTTATTTTTGTAGGAGACCTGGTATACTTTCACATTTACTTTATTTTTGTAGGAGACCTGGTACACTTTCATTTAATTTATTTTTGTAGGAGACCTGGTACACTTTCACATTTACTTTATTTTTGTAGGAGACCTGGTACACTTTCATTTAATTTATTTTTGTAGGAGACCTGGTACACTTTCACATTTACTTTATTTTTGTAGGAGACCTGGTAGACTTTCAATTACTTTATTTTTGTAGGAGACCTGGTACACTTTAACATTTACTTTGTTTTTGTAGGAGACCTGGTACACTTTCACATTTACTTTATTTTTGTAGGAGACCTGGTAGACTTTCATTTACTATATATTTCTAGGAGACCTGGTACAATTTAACATTTACTTTATTTTTGTAGGAGACCTGATACACTTTCACATTTACTTTATTTTGTAGGAGACCTGGTAGACTTTCATTTACTTTATTTTTGTAGGAGACCTGGTACACTTTCATTTACTTTATTTTTGTAGGAGACCTGGTACACATTCAATTGCTTTGTTTATGTAGATAACCTGGTACACTTTCATTTACTGTGTTTAAGTAGATAACCTGGTACAATTCATTTATTTTATTTAAGTAGGAGACCTGGTCCACTTTCACATTTAGTTTATTTTTGTAGGAGACCTGGTACACTTTCATTTACTTTGTTTATGTAGATGACCTGGTACAATTCAATTAATTTGTTTTTGTAGGAGACCTGGTACACTTTCATTTACTTTGTTTTTGTAGGAGACCTGGTACACTTTCATTTACTTTGTTTATGTAGATGACCTGGTTCAATTCATTTAAGTTGTTTTTGTAGGAGACCTGGTACAATTCATTTACTTTGTTTATGCAGGCGACCTGGTACAATTCATTTATTTTGTTTATGTAGGAGACCTGGTACACTTTCATTTACTTTATTTTTGTAGGAGACCTGGTACACTTTCATTTACTTTGTTTGTGTAGGAGACCTGGTAGACTTTCATTTACTTTATTTATGTAGATAACCTGGTACAGTTCATTTATTTTGTTTATGTAGGAGACCTGGTACACTTTAACATTTACTAAATTTTTGTAGGAGACCTGGTACACTTTCATTTAATTTATTTTTGTAGGAGACCTGGTACACTTTAACATTTACATTATTTTTGTAGGATACCTTTTACACTTTAACATTTACTTTATATTTGTAGGAGACCTGGTACACTTTCACATTTACTTTATTTTTGTAGGAGACCTGGAACACTTTCATTTACTTCATTTTTGTAGGAGACCTGGTAGACTTTCATTTACTTTATTTATGTAGGAGACCTGGTAGACTTTCATTTACTTTGTTTATGTAGATGACCTGGTACATTTCATTTATTTTGTTTATGTAGGAGATCTGGTCCACTTTCATATTTACTTTAATTTTGTAGGAGACCTGGTACACTTTTATTTACTTTATATTTGTAGGAGACCTGGTACACTTTCATTTAATTAATTTTTGTAGGAGTCCTGGTACACTTTCATTTAATTTATTTTTGTAGGAGACCTGGTACACTTTCATTTACTCTATTTATGTAGGAGACCTCATACACTTTCATTTACTTTATTTTTGTAGGAGACCTGGTAGACTTTCATTTACTTTGTTTTTGTAGGAGACCTGGTACACTTTCATTTACTCTATTTATGTAGGAGACCTCATACACTTTCATTCACTTTATTTTTGTAGGAGACCTGGTAGACTTTCATTTACTTTGTTTATGTAGATGACCTGGTACAATTTATTTATTTTGTTTATGTAGGAGACCTGGTACACTTTCATTTACTTTATTTATGTAGGAGACCTGGTACACTTTCATTAACTTTATCTATGTAGGAGACCGGGTACACTTTTATTTAATTTATTTTTGTAAGAGACCTTGTAGACTTTCATTAACTTTATTTTAGTAGGAGACCTGGTAGACTTTTATTTATTTTGTTTTTGTAGGAGACCTGGTACACTTTCATTTACTCTATTTATGTAGGAGACCTCATACACTTTCATTTACTTTATTTTTGTAGGAGACCTGGTAGACTTTCATTTACTTTGTTTATGTAGATGACCTGGTACAATTTATTTATTTTGTTTATGTAGGAGACCTGGTACACTTTCATTTACTTTATTTTTGTAGGAGACCTGGTAGACGTTCATTTACTTTATTTTTGTAGGAGACCTGGTACACTTCCACATTTACTTTATTCTTGTAGGAGACCTGGTAGACTTTCATTTACTTTGTTTATGTAGATGACCTGGTAGACTTTCACATTTACTTTATTTTTGTAGGAGACCTGGTAGACGTTCATTTACTTTATTTTTGTAGGAGACCTGGTACACTTTCAATTAATTTATTTTTGTAGGTGACCTGGTAGACTTTCATTTACTTTATTTTTGTAGGAGACCTGGTACACTTTCACATTTACTTTATTTTTGTAGGAGACCTGGTACAATTTAACATTTACTTTATTTTTGTAGGAGACCTGATACACTTTCACATTTACTTTATTTTTGTGGGAGACCTGGTACACTTTCACATTTACTTTATTTTTGTAGGAGACCTGGTAGACTTTCATTTACTTTATTTTTGTAGGAGACCTGGTACACTTTCACATTTACTTTATATTTGTAGGAGACCTGGTACACTTCCACATTTACTTTATTTTTGTAGGAGACCTGGTAGACCTAGGAGACCTGGTACAATTTAACATTTACTTTATTTTTGTAGGAGACCTGATACACTTTCACATTTACTTTATTTTTGTGGGAGACCTGGTACACTTTCACATTTACTTTATTTTTGTAGGAGACCTGGTACACTTTCAATTAATTTATTTTTGTAGGAGACCTGGTAGACTTTCATTTACTTTATTTTTGTAGGAGACCTGGTACACTTTCACATTTACTTTATTTTTGTAGGAGACCTGGTATACTTTCACATTTACTTTATTTTTGTAGGAGACCTGGTACACTTTCATTTAATTTATTTTTGTAGGAGACCTGGTACACTTTCACATTTACTTTATTTTTGTAGGAGACCTGGTACACTTTCATTTAATTTATTTTTGTAGGAGACCTGGTACACTTTCACATTTACTTTATTTTTGTAGGAGACCTGGTAGACTTTCATTTACTTTATTTTTGTAGGAGACCTGGTAGACTTTAACATTTACTTTATTTTTGTAGGAGACCTGGTACACTTTCACATTTACTTTATTTTTGTAGGAGACCTGGTAGACTTTCATTTACTTTATTTTTGTAGGAGACCTGGTACACTTTCACATTTACTTTATATTTGTAGGAGACCTGGTACACTTCCACATTTACTTTATTTTTGTAGGAGACCTGGTAGACTTTCATTTACTTTATTTTTGTAGGAGACCTGGTACACTTTCACATTTACTTTATTTTTGTAGGAGACCTGGTAGACTTTCAATTACTTTATTTTTGTAGGAGACCTGGTACACTTTAACATTTACTTTGTTTTTGTAGGAGACCTGGTACACTTTCACATTTACTTTATTTTTGTAGGAGACCTGGTAGACTTTCATTTACTATATATTTCTAGGAGACCTGGTACAATTTAACATTTACTTTATTTTTGTAGGAGACCTGATACACTTTCACATTTACTTTATTTTGTAGGAGACCTGGTAGACTTTCATTTACTTTATTTTTGTAGGAGACCTGGTACACTTTCATTTACTTTATTTTTGTAGGAGACCTGGTACACATTCAATTGCTTTGTTTATGTAGATAACCTGGTACACTTTCATTTACTGTGTTTAAGTAGATAACCTGGTACAATTCATTTATTTTATTTAAGTAGGAGACCTGGTCCACTTTCACATTTAGTTTATTTTTGTAGGAGACCTGGTACACTTTCATTTACTTTGTTTATGTAGATGACCTGGTACAATTCAATTAATTTGTTTTTGTAGGAGACCTGGTACACTTTCATTTACTTTGTTTTTGTAGGAGACCTGGTACACTTTCATTTACTTTGTTTATGTAGATGACCTGGTTCAATTCATTTAAGTTGTTTTTGTAGGAGACCTGGTACAATTCATTTACTTTGTTTATGCAGGCGACCTGGTACAATTCATTTATTTTGTTTATGTAGGAGACCTGGTACACTTTCATTTACTTTATTTTTGTAGGAGACCTGGTACACTTTCATTTACTTTGTTTGTGTAGGAGACCTGGTAGACTTTCATTTACTTTATTTATGTAGATAACCTGGTACAGTTCATTTATTTTGTTTATGTAGGAGACCTGGTACACTTTAACATTTACTAAATTTTTGAAGGAGACCTGGTACACTTTCATTTAATTTATTTTTGTAGGAGACCTGGTACAATTTAACATTTACATTATTTCTGTAGGAGACCTTTTACACTTTAACATTTACTTTATATTTGTAGGAGACCTGGTACACTTTCACATTTACTTTATTTTTGTAGGAGACCTGGTAGACGTTCATTTACTTTATTTTTGTAGGAGACCTGGTACACTTTCAATTAATTTATTTTTGTAGGTGACCTGGTAGACTTTCATTTACTTTATTTTTGTAGGAGACCTGGTACACTTTCACATTTACTTTATTTTTGTAGGAGACCTGGTACAATTTAACATTTACTTTATTTTTGTAGGAGACCTGGTAGACTTTCATTTACTTTGTTTATGTAGATGACCTGGTAGACTTTCACATTTACTTTATTTTTGTAGGAGACCTGGTAGACGTTCATTTACTTTATTTTTGTAGGAGACCTGGTACACTTTCAATTAATTTATTTTTGTAGGTGACCTGGTAGACTTTCATTTACTTTATTTTTGTAGGAGACCTGGTACACTTTCACATTTACTTTATTTTTGTAGGAGACCTGGTACAATTTAACATTTACTTTATTTTTGTAGGAGACCTGGTACAATTTAACATTTACTTTATTTTTGTAGGAGACCTGGTAGACTTTCATTTACTTTGTTTATGTAGATGACCTGGTAGACTTTCACATTTACTTTATTTTTGTAGGAGACCTGGTAGACGTTCATTTACTTTATTTTTGTAGGAGACCTGGTACACTTTCAATTAATTTATTTTTGTAGGTGACCTGGTAGACTTTCATTTACTTTATTTTTGTAGGAGACCTGGTACACTTTCACATTTACTTTATTTTTGTAGGAGACCTGGTACAATTTAACATTTACTTTATTTTTGTAGGAGACCTGATACACTTTCACATTTACTTTATTTTTGTGGGAGACCTGGTACACTTTCACATTTACTTTATTTTTGTAGGAGACCTGGTACACTTTCAATTAATTTATTTTTGTAGGAGACCTGGTAGACTTTCATTTACTTTATTTTTGTAGGAGACCTGGTACACTTTCACATTTACTTTATTTTTGTAGGAGACCTGGTATACTTTCACATTTACTTTATTTTTGTAGGAGACCTGGTACACTTTCATTTAATTTATTTTTGTAGGAGACCTGGTACACTTTCACATTTACTTTATTTTTGTAGGAGACCTGGTACACTTTCATTTAATTTATTTTTGTAGGAGACCTGGTACACTTTCACATTTACTTTATTTTTGTAGGAGACCTGGTAGACTTTCATTTACTTTATTTTTGTAGGAGACCTGGTAGACTTTAACATTTACTTTATTTTTGTAGGAGACCTGGTACACTTTCACATTTACTTTATTTTTGTAGGAGACCTGGTAGACTTTCATTTACTTTATTTTTGTAGGAGACCTGGTACACTTTCACATTTACTTTATATTTGTAGGAGACCTGGTACACTTCCACATTTACTTTATTTTTGTAGGAGACCTGGTAGACTTTCATTTACTTTATTTTTGTAGGAGACCTGGTACACTTTCACATTTACTTTATTTTTGTAGGAGACCTGGTAGACTTTCAATTACTTTATTTTTGTAGGAGACCTGGTACACTTTAACATTTACTTTGTTTTTGTAGGAGACCTGGTACACTTTCACATTTACTTTATTTTTGTAGGAGACCTGGTAGACTTTCATTTACTATATATTTCTAGGAGACCTGGTACAATTTAACATTTACTTTATTTTTGTAGGAGACCTGATACACTTTCACATTTACTTTATTTTGTAGGAGACCTGGTAGACTTTCATTTACTTTATTTTTGTAGGAGACCTGGTACACTTTCATTTACTTTATTTTTGTAGGAGACCTGGTACACATTCAATTGCTTTGTTTATGTAGATAACCTGGTACACTTTCATTTACTGTGTTTAAGTAGATAACCTGGTACAATTCATTTATTTTATTTAAGTAGGAGACCTGGTCCACTTTCACATTTAGTTTATTTTTGTAGGAGACCTGGTACACTTTCATTTACTTTGTTTATGTAGATGACCTGGTACAATTCAATTAATTTGTTTTTGTAGGAGACCTGGTACACTTTCATTTACTTTGTTTTTGTAGGAGACCTGGTACACTTTCATTTACTTTGTTTATGTAGATGACCTGGTTCAATTCATTTAAGTTGTTTTTGTAGGAGACCTGGTACAATTCATTTACTTTGTTTATGCAGGCGACCTGGTACAATTCATTTATTTTGTTTATGTAGGAGACCTGGTACACTTTCATTTACTTTATTTTTGTAGGAGACCTGGTACACTTTCATTTACTTTGTTTGTGTAGGAGACCTGGTAGACTTTCATTTACTTTATTTATGTAGATAACCTGGTACAGTTCATTTATTTTGTTTATGTAGGAGACCTGGTACACTTTAACATTTACTAAATTTTTGTAGGAGACCTGGTACACTTTCATTTAATTTATTTTTGTAGGAGACCTGGTACACTTTAACATTTACATTATTTTTGTAGGAGACCTTTTACACTTTAACATTTACTTTATATTTGTAGGAGACCTGGTACACTTTCACATTTACTTTATTTTTGTAGGAGACCTGGAACACTTTCATTTACTTCATTTTTGTAGGAGACCTGGTAGACTTTCATTTACTTTATTTATGTAGGAGACCTGGTAGACTTTCATTTACTTTGTTTATGTAGATGACCTGGTACATTTCATTTATTTTGTTTATGTAGGAGATCTGGTCCACTTTCATATTTACTTTAATTTTGTAGGAGACCTGGTACACTTTTATTTACTTTATATTTGTAGGAGACCTGGTACACTTTCATTTAATTAATTTTTGTAGGAGTCCTGGTACACTTTCATTTAATTTATTTTTGTAGGAGACCTGGTACACTTTCATTTACTCTATTTATGTAGGAGACCTCATACACTTTCATTTACTTTATTTTTGTAGGAGACCTGGTAGACTTTCATTTACTTTGTTTTTGTAGGAGACCTGGTACACTTTCATTTACTCTATTTATGTAGGAGACCTCATACACTTTCATTTACTTTATTTTTGTAGGAGACCTGGTAGACTTTCATTTACTTTGTTTATGTAGATGACCTGGTACAATTTATTTATTTTGTTTATGTAGGAGACCTGGTACACTTTCATTTACTTTATTTATGTAGGAGACCTGGTACACTTTCATTAACTTTATCTATGTAGGAGACCGGGTACACTTTTATTTAATTTATTTTTGTAAGAGACCTTGTAGACTTTCATTAACTTTATTTTAGTAGGAGACCTGGTAGACTTTCATTTACTTTATTTATATAAGAGACCTGGTACAATTCATTTACTTTGTTTATGTAAATGACCTGGTACACTTTCATTTACTTTGTTTATGTAAATGACCTGGTACACTTTCATTTACTTTATTTATGTAGGAGACCTGGTAGACTTTCATTTACTTTGTTTATGTAGGAGACCTGGTAGACTTTCATTAACTTTATTTTTGTAGGAGACCTGGTACACTTTCATTTACTTTATTTATATAAGAGACCTGGTACACTTTCATTTACTTTATTTATATAAGAGACCTGGTACACTTTCATTTACTTTATTTATGTAGGAGACCTGGTACACTTTCATTTACTTTATTTATGTAGGAGACCTGGTACACTTTCATTAACTTTATTTATGTAGGAGACCGGGTACACCTTTATTTAATTTATTTTTGTAGGAGACCTGGTAGACTTTCATTAACTTTATTTTAGTAGGAGACCTGGTAGACTTTCATTTACTTTATTTATAAAAGAGACCTGGTACAATTCATTTACTTTGTTTATGTTAATGACCTGGTACACTTTCATTTACTTTATTTATGTAGGAGACCTGGTAGACTTTCATTTACTTTGTTTATGTAGGAGACCTGGTATAGACTTTAACATTTACTTTATTTTTGTAGGAGACCTGGTAGACTTTCATTTACTTTATTTATGTAGGAGACCTGGTAGACTTTCATTTACTTTGTTTATGTAGGAGACCTGGTAGACTTTTATTAACTTTATTTTTGTAGGAGACCTGGTACACTTTCATTTACTTTATTTATGTAGGAGACCTGGTAGACTTTCATTTACTTTATTTATATAAGAGACCTGGTACAATTCATTTACTTTGTTTATGTAAATGACCTGGTACACTTTCATTTACTTTGTTTATGTAGGAGACCTGGTACACTTTCATTTACTTTGTTTATGTAGATGACCTGGTACACTTTCATTTACTTTATAATTGTAGGAGACCTAGTACACTTTCATTTACTTTATTTATTTAGGAGACCTGGTACACTTTCATTTACTTTATTTATGTAGGAGACCTGGTACACTTTCATTTACTTTGTTTATTTAGATGACCTGGTACAATTCATTTATTTTGTTTATGTAGGAGACCTGGTACACTTTCATTTATTTTATATTTGTAGGAGAACTGGTACACTTTCATTTGCTTTGTTTATGTAGGAGACCTGGTACACTTTCATTTACTTTGTTTATGAAGATGACCTGGTACAATTCATTTATTTTATTTATGTAGGAGACCTGGTACACTTTCATTTATTTTATATTTGTAGGAGAACTGGTACACTTTCATTTACTTTATTTATGTAGGAGACCTGGTACACTTTCATTTACTTTGTTTATGTAGATGACCTGGTAGACTTTCATTTACTTTATTTTTGTAGGAGACCTGGTACACTTTCATTTACTTTATATTTGTAGGAGACCTGGTACACTTTCATTTACTTTATATTTGTAGGAGAACTGGTACACTTTCATTTACTTTATTTATGTAGGAGACCTGGTACACTTTCATTTACTTTATTTTTGTAGGAGACCTGGTACACTTTCATTTACTTTGTTTATGTAGATGACCTGGTACAATTCATTTATATTGTTTATGTAGGAGACCTGGTACACTTTCATTTACTTTATTTATGTAGGAGACCTGGTACACTTTCATTTACTCTATTTATGTAGGAGACCTCATACACTTTCATTTACTTTATTTTTGTAGGAGACCTGGTACACTTTCATTTACTTTGTTTATGTAGATGACCTGGTACAATTCATTTATATTGTTTATGTAGGAGACCTGGTACACTTTCATTTACTTTGTTTATGTAGGAGACCTCATACACTTTCATTTACTTTATTTTTGTAGGAGACCTGGTACACTTTCATTTACTTTATTTTTGTAGGAGACCTGGTACACTTTCATTTACTTTGTTTATGTAGATGACCTGGTACAATTCATTTATTTTGTTTATGTAGGAAACCTGGTACACTTTCATTTACTTTATTTTTGTAGGAGACCTGGTACACTTTCATTTACTTTATATTTGTAGGAGAACTTGTACACTTTCATTTACTTTATTTATGTAGGAGACCTGGTACACTTTCATTTACTTTGTTTATGTAGATGACCTGGTACAATTCACTTATTTTGTTTATGTAGGAGACCTGGTACACTTTCATTTACTTTGTTTATGTAGATGACCTGGTACAATTCATTTATTTTGTTTATGTAGGAGACCTGGTACACTTTCATTTACTTTGTTTATGTAGATGACCTGGTACAATTCATTTATTTTGTCTATGTAGGAGACCTGGTCCACTTTCACATTTACTTTATATTTGTAGGAGACCTGGTACACTTCCACAATTACTTCATTTTTGTAGGAGACCTGGTACACTTTACCATTTACTTTATTTTTGTAGGAGACCTGGTACACTTTCACATTTACTTTATTTTTGTAGGAGACCTGGTACACTTTACCATTTACTTTATTTTTGTAGGAGACCTGGTACACTTTCACATTTACTTTATTTTTGTATGAGGCCTGGTAGACTTTCATTTACTTTGTTTATGTAGATGACCTGGTATAATTTATTTATTTTGTTTATGTAGGACACCTGGTACACTTTCATTTACTTTATATTTGTAGGATAACTGGTACACTTTCATTTACTTTATTTATGTAGGAGACCTGGTAGACTTTCATTTACTTTGTTTATGTAGGAGACCTGGTAGACTTTCATTAACTTTATTTTTGTAGGAGACCTGGTACACTTTCATTTACTTTATTTATATAAGAGACCTGGTACACTTTCATTTACTTTATTTATATAAGAGACCTGGTACACTTTCATTTACTTTATTTATGTAGGAGACCTGGTACACTTTCATTTACTTTATTTATGTAGGAGACCTGGTACACTTTCATTAACTTTATTTATGTAGGAGACCGGGTACACCTTTATTTAATTTATTTTTGTAGGAGACCTGGTAGACTTTCATTAACTTTATTTTAGTAGGAGACCTGGTAGACTTTCATTTACTTTATTTATAAAAGAGACCTGGTACAATTCATTTACTTTGTTTATGTAAATGACCTGGTACACTTTCATTTACTTTATTTATGTAGGAGACCTGGTAGACTTTCATTTACTTTGTTTATGTAGGAGACCTGGTATAGACTTTAACATTTACTTTATTTTTGTAGGAGACCTGGTAGACTTCCATTTACGTAGGAGACCTGGTAGACTTTTATTAACTTTATTTTTGTAGGAGACCTGGTACACTTTCACTTACTTTATATATGTAGGAGACCTGGTAGACTTTCATTTACTTTATTTATATAAGAGACCTGGTACAATTCATTTACTTTGTTTATGTAAATGACCTGGTACACTTTCATTTACTTTGTTTATGTAGGAGACCTGGTACACTTTCATTTACTTTGTTTATGTAGATGACCTGGTACACTTTCATTTACTTTATAATTGTAGGAGACCTAGTACACTTTCATTTACTTTATTTATTTAGGAGACCTGGTACACTTTCATTTACTTTATTTATGTAGGAGACCTGGTACACTTTCATTTACTTTGTTTATTTAGATGACCTGGTACAATTCATTTATTTTGTTTATGTAGGAGACCTGGTACACTTTCATTTATTTTATATTTGTAGGAGAACTGGTACACTTTCATTTGCTTTGTTTATGTAGGAGACCTGGTACACTTTCATTTACTTTGTTTATGAAGATGACCTGGTACAATTCATTTATTTTATTTATGTAGGAGACCTGGTACACTTTCATTTATTTTATATTTGTAGGAGAACTGGTACACTTTCATTTACTTTATTTATGTAGGAGACCTGGTACACTTTCATTTACTTTGTTTATGTAGATGACCTGGTAGACTTTCATTTACTTTATTTTTGTAGGAGACCTGGTACACTTTCATTTACTTTATATTTGTAGGAGACCTGGTACACTTTCATTTACTTTATATTTGTAGGAGAACTGGTACACTTTCATTTACTTTATTTATGTAGGAGACCTGGTACACTTTCATTTACTTTATTTTTGTAGGAGACCTGGTACACTTTCATTTACTTTGTTTATGTAGATGACCTGGTACAATTCATTTATATTGTTTATGTAGGAGACCTGGTACACTTTCATTTACTTTATTTATGTAGGAGACCTGGTACACTTTCATTTACTCTATTTATGTAGGAGACCTCATACACTTTCATTTACTTTATTTTTGTAGGAGACCTGGTACACTTTCATTTACTTTGTTTATGTAGATGACCTGGTACAATTCATTTATATTGTTTATGTAGGAGACCTGGTACACTTTCATTTACTTTGTTTATGTAGGAGACCTCATACACTTTCATTTACTTTATTTTTGTAGGAGACCTGGTACACTTTCATTTACTTTGTTTATGTAGGAGACCTCATACACTTTCATTTACTTTATTTTTGTAGGAGACCTGGTACACTTTCATTTACTTTGTTTATGTAGATGACCTGGTACAATTCATTTATTTTGTTTATGTAGGAAACCTGGTACACTTTCATTTACTTTATTTTTGTAGGAGACCTGGTACACTTTCATTTACTTTATATTTGTAGGAGAACTGGTACACTTTCATTTACTTTATTTATGTAGGAGACCTGGTACACTTTCATTTACTTTGTTTATGTAGATGACCTGGTACAATTCACTTATTTTGTTTATGTAGGAGACCTGGTACACTTTCATTTACTTTGTTTATGTAGATGACCTGGTACAATTCATTTATTTTGTTTATGTAGGAGACCTGGTACACTTTCATTTACTTTGTTTATGTAGATGACCTGGTACAATTCATTTATTTTGTTTATGTAGGAGACCTGGTCCACTTTCACATTTACTTTATATTTGTAGGAGACCTGGTACACTTCCACAATTACTTCATTTTTGTAGGAGACCTGGTACACTTTACCATTTACTTTATTTTTGTAGGAGACCTGGTACACTTTCACATTTACTTTATTTTTGTAGGAGACCTGGTACACTTTACCATTTACTTTATTTTTGTAGGAGACCTGGTACACTTTCACATTTACTTTATTTTTGTATGAGACCTGGTAGACTTTCATTTACTTTGTTTATGTAGATGACCTGGTATAATTTATTTATTTTGTTTATGTAGGACACCTGGTACACTTTCATTTACTTTATATTTGTAGGATAACTGGTACACATTCATTTACTTTGTTTATGTAGGAGACCTGGTATACTTTCATTTACTTTATTTTTGTAGGAGACCTGGTAGACTTTCATTTACTTTATATTTGTAGGAGACCTGGTACACTTTCATTTATTTTGTTTATGTAGACGACCTGGTAGACTTTCATAATTACTTTATTTTTGTAGGAGACCTGGTACACTTTCATTTACTTTGTTTATGTAGGAGACCTGGTACACTTTCATTTACTTTGTTTATGTAGATGACCTGGTTCAATTCATTTAAGTTGTTTTTGTAGGAGACCTGGTACAATTCATTTACTTTGTTTATGTAGGAGAACTGGTACACTTTCATTTACTTTATTTTTGTAGGAGACCTGGTAGACTTTAATTTACTTTATATTTGTAGGAGACCTGGTACACTTTCATTTATTTTGTTTATGTAGACGACCTGGTAGACTTTCATAATTACTTTATTTTTGTAGGAGACCTGGTACACTTTCATTTACTTTGTTTATGTAGGACACCTGGTACACTTTCATTTACTTTATATTTGTAGGATAACTGGTACACATTCATTTACTTTGTTTATGTAGGAGACCTGGTACACTTTAACATTTACTTTATTTTTGTAGGAGACCTGGTACACTTTCACATTTACTTTATTTTGTAGGAGACCTGATAGACTTTCATAATTACTTTATTTTTGTAGGAGACCTGGTACACTTTCATTTATTTTATAATTGTAGGAGACCTGGTACACTTTCATTTACTTTGTTTATGTAGATCACCTGGTAGACTTTCATAATTACTTTATTTTTGTAGGAGACCTGGTACAATTTCATTTACTTTGTGTATGTAGGAGACCTGGTACACTTTGATTTACTGTGTTTATGTAGATGACCTGGTACACTTTCATTTATTTTGTTTATGTAGGACACCTGGTACACTTTCATTTACTTTGTTTATGTAGGAGACCTGGTACACTTTCATTTACTTTGTTTATGTAGGAGACCTGGTACAATTTAACATTTACTTTATTTTTGTAGGAGACCTAGTACACTTTCATTTAATTAATTTTTGTAGGAGACCTAGTACACTTTCATTTAATTTATTTTTGTAGGAGACCTGGCACAATTCCTTTACTTTGTTTATGTAGGAGACCTGGTACACTTTAACATTTACTTTATTTTTGTAGGAGACCTGATACATTTTCACATTTACTTTATTTTTGTAGGAGACCTAGTACACTTTCAATTAATTTATTTTTGTAGGAGACCTGGAACACTTTCACATTTACTTTATTTTTGTAGGAGACCTGGTAGACTTTAACATTTACTTTATTTTTGTAGGAGACCTGGTACACTTTCATTTAATTTATTTTTGTAGGAGACCTGGTACACTTTCACATTTACTTTGTTTATGTAGGAGACCTGGTACACTTTCATTTACTTTGTTTATGTAGATGACCAGGTAGACTTTAACATTTACTTTATTTTTGTAGGAGACCTAGTACACTTTCATTTAATTTATTTTTGTAGGAGACCTGGCACAATTCCTTTACTTTGTTTATGTAGGAGACCTAGTACACTTTAACATTTACTTTATTTTTGTAGGAGACCTAGTACACTTTCATTTAATTAATTTTTGTAGGAGACCTAGTACACTTTCATTTAATTTATTTTTGTAGGAGACCTGGCACAATTCCTTTACTTTGTTTATGTAGGAGACCTGGTACACTTTAACATTTACTTTATTTTTGTAGGAGACCTAGTACACTTTCATTTAATTTATTTTTGTAGGAGACCTGGAACACTTTCACATTTACTTTATTTTTGTAGGAGACCTGGTAGACTTTAACATTTACTTTATTTTTGTAGGAGACCTGGTACACTTTCATTTAATTTATTTTTGTAGGAGACCTGGTACACTTTCACATTTACTTTGTTTATGTAGGAGACCTGGTACACTTTCATTTACTTTGTTTATGTAGATGACCAGGTAGACTTTAACATTTACTTTATTTTTGTAGGAGACCTGGTAGACTTTCATTTACTTTATTTTTGTAGGAGACCTAGTACACTTTCATTTACTTTGTTTATGTAGATGACCTGGTAGACTTTCACATTTACTTTATTTTTGTAGGAAACCTGGTAGACTTTCATTTACTTTATTTTTGTAGGAGACCTGGTACACTTTCACATTTACTTTATTTTTGTAGGAGACCTGGTACACTTTCACATTTACTTTGTTTATGTAGGAGACCTGGTACACTTTCATTTACTTTGTTTATGTAGATGACCTGGTAGACTTTAACATTTACTTTATTTTTGTAGGAGACCTGGTAGACTTTCATTTACTTTATTTTTGAAGGAGACCTGGTACACTTTCATTTACTTTGTGTATGTAGATGACCTGGTAGACTTTCATAATTACTATATTTTTTGAGGAGACCTGGTACACTTTCTTTTACTTTCTATTTGTAGGAGACCTGGTACACTTTCTTTTACTTTATTTATGTAGGAGACCTGGTACACCTTCATTTACTTTATTTATGTAGGAGACCTGGTACACTTTTATTTATGTAGATGACCTGGTACAAGGTCACCCGAAGGCTCCTGGCGACCTGAAGGCTCCTCTTTCGATAGCTGCTACCCGAGGGTAGGCGTGGGCGCTAATCCTATCCCAAGATTTGCTCCCAGTTATTTAACTGGTTTTGAATTTAGATAGCTTAAAAAATCATTAGCATGTTGTTTATCTCAGAATAAAATAAAGCAATCATCCACATATCGCCTATAAAACATTGGTTTCAAATCAGGTGGACAATTGGACAGCCATTTTTTTTCGTAAAAGCTTAAAAATGCATTAGCAAACGTTGGCCCAATGGGGCTACCCATCGAAACGCCATCAATTTGCAAGTACTTATGTTGGTTTAAAATAAACTCAGTGTTCTTGGACGCAAAATCTAGTAGTTTTATGTACTGTCTTCTATTCAGTCCATCTACTTTATCTGTCCCCTCAAATAATTGATTAAGCAATATAACAATGGTTTCTTCTACCGGTATATTCGTAAACAGGTTTTTGTCATCAAAACTGGCCACATGCTACGTTAATTTTTCGAATTTTTCACATTTGTACCAACTGGCGCCAATTTCAAACTCAAACAAATAAACTACATGAAATTCTGTCCCTTAACGGGTTTCCCAGTGAACTTATCTGGTCTGTCATTCACAGGGTCACCTCAAGACTAGGGGGGCCAGCCCGTCCCAAAATAACTTCGTTTGCCAAAAAACCAATCTACTTACTCCTACCTTACTTAGGCTACATGTCATCACAAATCAACCACAAACTCAAACTGATTTCCCATGCCTACCCGCAAATAGACCTCAAGATAATTTTCAAACTGTTAGCTTATTCAATTCCGCGAACCACCCCATAAAGTGAGGTTTAAGCAATATTGGGAACACGAGGTCGACTATCAAACAACCTCGTGTCACCCCAACAAAGTGGGAAGGAGAAACCCCAGAGAACATACACACAATAGGGGTCAGGGGTTACACCCCTGAGAGAGAGGGAATAGCAGGGGTAAAGGGAAACACTCCAAGGGAGGTAAAAGGGCGACAATTAGGTTATTAGCCAATGGGGGGAAAGCATCGACTGAGTAACACCACATGGCCAACCGTGCAATATATATTACCAGTCATCATGTTATCCCATTCACTTGTAGTAAGTCAGTTAGTTAGGACGGTACCGGAACTCTAATTACCGTCATCTCCGTCCACTGTCAGTAGCACATTATCATTTACCGGTACATTTATAACAATAACTATCATACGATCATACGACTATATATACGATCAATAACTCTTTCTACCTTTTCATATACACACTGCGGGGACGCGTAGATTAGAAACCGGATAAACCGGGATCCTCGGTGGATCCCGTCACAGTAATTAGAACCAACTGCTGCCTAACAAACTGACAAGTCACTAGCTAAGTACAAAGATGAGTCGACCAGGAGATACGACACCGCCGCGGACCCCGGACGGCGATCTAACGATCCGCGAGGCCGCGATGCGACGGTACCGACCCACGACGCCGGACCCATCAACAAAGGGTGATCCGGTAATCAAAGATGAGGGGGGCCGTCTACAACCGGAGAGCGAGTCGGGAGGAGAAAGAGACAAGTCGACACACGACGGCGGTCGCCGGCCAGCCACAGGCCATGGGCGACGGACGGCCCACCGGAACGGCGACGGTGGGGCCGCCGGTACGATGCCGGACCCAGAGAGATAGAGGAGATGTCGGCGACGAGGACGTCGGGGTCAGCGATCGACTTCGACGGGCCTACAACGCGACCCGGAAACTACTCAAAGAGACCAAAGGAGGGGCCAAGATAGACCAGGTGAAGTTGAAAAGGCGATTAGGTGAGTCGAATGAACACTTTAACTATCTAATGCGTTTTGGGCAGAGAGAACTAGCCGAGGAGAGAGCGAGAGGGGTTGCCAGCGAACTGTCTGAACTGTGGGAGTGTAGGGGTATGCAGCCTAGTGTAGTGTACATAGGGCCATACTTAGTCGATGCCCGGGGAGTAAAATTAGTGGGTTGAAGGAGACCGCAGGAGGGCGAATCCGAGGTTAACCCCGAGGATTCGGTCTCGTCGGTCGGAGTGAGTTCCGGGAGGCGGGGGAGAGTTAGTAGGACGGGAAGGCGGAGGGAATCCGTCACAACCGATAAGTCTGCTACATCCTCCGCAAAAGAAAAACGGGTGATGGCAATAATTCTGGCGTGCCAACTCGATCTGAGACAGTTAGAGGAAGAGAGTGCGCTATTAGAGAAGGAGAAAGAACTAGTTAGAGTAAATAGAGAGAAAGCCGAGAAGGTCGCGAGAAGCTTTAGGGAGTGCGAGGAAATAGGGAGGAAGGAGCAAGAGGAGCGTGAGGCAAGAGAGCAAAGTGAACGTAAGGAGCGTGAGGCGAGAGAAACAGAGTTAGTGAAACAGAATTTGCAAGAGGATACAGAGAGAGAGAGAGCGGGAAAGCGTGTGCGGGATGATTTACATGCCCGCATAAGCGGACTTATTCAGTATCAAACCAAACAGAGGCGCAGGCTGGAACTGGCGCAGATGGGGTTGTCAGAGAGTGACGCTGGCTCGAGTATTTTCGAGGAGCCAAGGGTTGTGGAAACATTTATTAATACCCCACTTACAGGGACCGCACGACAGACCCGAGACTGGTGTGACCGTACGGGCGGGGGGGGGGGGGGGGGGGGGGGGTAATAATAATAATACAGTAGACGACGTTAATATTAATAGTACCGTATTGGATAATTCTAACCAAACCTTTATTGCAGGAAATATTTTACCTAGTAGTAGTAATTTAAATTTAAATACAAATAAATCAAATAATTCAAATAATAATCTAAATTCGAATTTACAAAATAATTCAAATAACGTAATTACGCAAAATAATTCAAATAATGTAATCACGCAAAATAATTCAAATAATCTTATTTCGAATGAACAAAATAATTCCGTTTCTAATTTGGGTGTACAAAATAATTTAATTGAGTTAGAGGATTTAATTGATCTAACCAATGGCAATACTGGTGGTGCTATTAATGTGAACGTGTCGGACGTGTATAACCCGACAGATGAGGGCCTGGTGGGCCACGTAGTTAGTAGGCAGGAAGTGGCGGGGTTGAGCCAGCCCGACGGGGGCCTGGTGGGCCACGTGGTTTGTAGGCAAGAAGTGGCGGGGTTGAGCCAACCCTACGGGGGCCTGGTAGGCCACGTAGTTGGTAGGCAGGAAGTGGCGGGGTTGAGTTAACCCGAGAGGGGCCTGGAAGGCCACGTAGTAGTAGAGAGAGAGGCGGGGGTGAGTAGACCCAGCCGCAGTAGAGACATTGTGTCGACTGAAGAGGGGTGTAGAGGTGAAGTAAGAGGTAGTGGCGTGATATGTGGCGAGTGGGGGGGGGGGGGGGCTACAGGAGCCCCAAAGCGAGAAGTTAGCGGCGAGAGGGGGGGGGGGGGGGCAGAGAGTGCCCCACAAGCGTCGACGGATAATGCGCGGGCCGAGCTAGGTAAACCGCAACACCCGGTGACGGAGAGTAATAGGGGGATTGAGAGTATCCCCAGCGGCGTGCTATCGAGCAGAGAGAGACAGGTTGACGCCGCGAGAGGGCAGACAAAGCGTCGAGCCCGATCAGAGGAGGGAAGAAGAACAGTGGAGTTTAACTGGGAGGTCGACGAGAGATCTCACGAGCGGGAATACTGCACTGTAGAGAGAAGAAGAGAAGGAAGTAGAAGAAGTGTCGTCGCGAACGATAGGAGAGCGAGGACGGATAGCGAGCCGTCGATAGTTGAGATGGGAACGGAGAGTCAGTGGGGTCGAACTTCGGGAGATTGCCGTCGTCCCGGAGAAACGCGACCTGACGAGGCGTACTACGCGTCGAGAGAGGGGTACGTGATGTACCGGTACGAGGACAAGAGCAGTAGAGGGGGTCGAAGAGAAACTTCCCGGCGGGATCTAGCTACCGATCAAGAATACGGTAGCCGCGGGGAGGATTATTCGAGAAGATTAAACTTCGAACCCGAGCAACACATACAGACTGTAGGACATACTGCAGGCCTTACTGCACATACCATAGGCCATGCTGGCAGGAATAATGTAGGCGATAGGATAGCGCGGACAACGGGATTAAACCCGGAAGTCGCGGAATACATACCAGCAGGTAGGCCAGAAGCTGATAGGCCTATACCGGTACCAGTACAGCAGTATGACTACAGCATGCAAGGACATAACATATACCCAGGGGAGGGGGGAATTATTGCGGATAGGTGCATGGGCCCCAATATATCAACATCAACCCCAGTACCAGACATACCGGTGGGGGAGTGGGGGGGGCAGGGTGACATTCCCCCATCACAATATCAACAATATACCCCAATAGGAGTAAGAACAACGAACCCCTTGGATAAAAATAGATCATGTGACACCGAAATATGGAGGGGGCCGCTACCCCCGATGATATACCCGAGCCAAAGGAAGACAGGGAATAGGATGAACGGGCCGCACCCAACAGGAGAGACTATACAACACCCATCGAACCCATTAGAAGCGCAAGCGATGGGGATGGCCATGTTAATCGATGCGTTAAAAACTAGGATCGAGTTACCACCTGTGGAACCGTTCAAATTCGATGGGAGTAGGCCGGAAGAATATCTGCAGTTTCGGCGCATGTATAGTAACGAAATACTAACAAAGAACTTGACGCAGGCGGAGTGCCTAAAGTATTTGCAAGTATATACAGGAGGCCCAGCATACGACATCGTGAGGCAATACCAGGGTATCGAGGGCGGCTTCACGACGGCATGGCGGGCACTGGACAGGGTATACGAGCACCCGGCCAAGATCATCCGGCAAACCCTGAGAGGCATAACATCGGGTGGCCTACAGGATAATCCCGTTAGCATTAAGACGTTCGCGAACAAGGTCGAGAAGGCGCTAATCGTGTTAAAGACGCTAGACGCGCCATACGAGCTCAACGCGTCCAACAACATCACCACGATAGCGCAGGCACTACCGATATGGCTGCGCAACAATTGGAGAAAAATTGCTTTCTCCACTCGAGATAAGAAGGGTGCGGAACCGGGTTTAGAAGAAATGTCGAGCTTCTTAAACTACGAAGCCGAATTAATAACAGACCCAGTCTATAGCGAGGATAGCCTGGGAAAGGAACCAAAGACCGAGTACAATAGACCAAAGCCAGAACACAACGCGTCGAATGCATTGCCAAAGCTCAGACTATCACTGCCATACGCAGCGACGCAGGGGACTGCTAGTCCACAAGTAGCCAGGGGCAAGACCACATCATGGAGCGGACAGGGGAAAAATAACAACACAAATAGACATAACCCCAGCACGCACAGTAGGCTGAACCGATTGGTACAAATGCAACTGGTACAAATGCAACTGCGATACACAATGCACTGTATAAGGACGGCTACGACCCAAAGAGCAAATGCCAGCTACATATAAATGCGCTTCATCAGACCATGAACTGCAGGTACTGGCAAGCGCTACCCAGGGAAGATCAGGTAGAATACGCGGCGAGAAATGAGATCTGCTTGCGGTGTATGATGAGTGGACACAGAGCTAGACAATGCAAGGAGACGCCGGTTAAGTTCGGTCAAAGTAAAGGCCAAACGATGGCAACGAGCACAGTAGGAGCAAAGAAGAGAGGAACGGTACTACTCGGGGTGGTACCAGTGCGAGTGATTGGAGAGGGCAATCGATCAGTGACCACACTGATGCTTGTCGATAGTGGAGCTGCCTTCACATTAATCGAGAATTGGGTGGCCGAAGAGATAGGATTGAGAACGAGGCCAAGTAGAATGGCGGTAACAACCATCTCCAGCAGAGATGAGGTCCTGGAGATGAGGACCGGATGGTGCGCGATAGCAGCGGTGGCACCGGGATGCGACTATGGGCGACCATCGACCCCATCCAAGTGATAGGGTCGATAAATATCAATGCCAGGCGGCCAACCAACATCGAGGTCAAGCAATATAAATTCCTGGATGATATCGATTTCTCAATCCCAGAGGTGGACGTTAGGAAGGTATCCATTATAGTAGGAATGGACTGTCCGACGGCCCACAAGAGAATACAAACGGTCTTTGGCGAAGACAGGCGGTGTGACCCGGTGGCGATTTTAACACCATTCAGGTGGACGCTAAACGGCCCAATCAGAACCAATATACCATTCAGTGTAACCGAGACTTCAGGGTGCATGGTGCCAGGGACTGTTGAGGAGGTAGAGGAGAGGCCAGAGACGGGCGATAGAGGGAGACAGCTAGAAGTGGAAGCACCTAGAGAGAGAACACCAAGAGAGTGGGTGGAAGAGAATGGCTTGGATGCAGAAGATTTAGAGACAATGGATTGGAACAAGGGTCCTAGCAAGTATCGGTACGGAGATGGAGAGGAGCGGATGGCGAAATGTCCAGAGGACAAACCGGAGGAGTGTCCGGTGGAGTGTCAGGAGGACAATAGTCCGGAGGAGTGTCCGGAGGAGTGTTCAGAGGAGTGTCTGGAAGAGACGCCGGTCCGGTTGAGAGGCATACTGACAAGGGGGAGGTTGAGTAAGAAGACTAAATGGAAAGGGAGAGGATGTGAGAGGATTAGACCAGGGGCAGAGAAGCCCATGAGTTAACATGATAAAGGAGTCAGGAAAGTAGGAGGCATGTTGGATACGCACGCAGGACCGACAGAGTGCGAGGGGGCATTACATATGCAGATACCATGTACGCCGAAGGACGAACAGGGGTTGTCGAGGCCTTCAATGCCAGCACACATACTAAGGGGGAGGCCAGCAGAGATGGCAGTTGTCAGGTCAGGTATTCTAGGTCATTGATCAAGAAAACTTGCCACCTCCATGCAGCATAAAGGAGGTGCCACCTGTAGCTGCATAGACCCTCTTACTAGGGCAAATCTGGTCCTGTAACTAGGACCCCCTTCGTTCTGGGATAAGGACGCCCTTGGTCCTGGATTAAGGACCCATATACTTGGCTGCAGGGGTATATGGCCTGACCAGGCAGATGGTGATCTACCAATGGCTGGTTAGGAGTAGAGTGTTCTCATGTCCACTCTGAGGGCACTTCACTGCGACCTGCACCTGGCAGCAAGGGTACAGGGCATGACCCAGCAGATGAGCTGCAACAGCAAATGGTGGGTCATGTACGCCAGAGTAGATATGGGTGATGGGCCTCATATCTGACTCCATTGCGACACCCACCCTGTGGAATGGCAAACCAGGGTGTGGTATTTGCCCCGAGAGCTGACTCGGCAAAAAAAGCACCCCCCAACCCCCACTATGGATTACATTAGCAATGCGGAGGTCCGGCCACTAGAGGCCAGTGGAATTACCGGACACAATCGGCCTCACAGGCGTCAGTTAACTCCTGACCGGCTGCCTGTCTCACCCCCTACTGGAGAGAGAGCAGCCAACAATTCTTTGAGTCCCTTTCCTGATGACCTTTCTGGCCCAAACCCTGGGTCACCAGGGAGGCCAGATTGTGATGGGGAGAGGGATTCTGGAGTTGGAGGCTACTCTCATGTTCCACCCCGACCAACAAAGCCATTGGTGAATCTGAGGCAAGTCACTAGACTAGCCTCAGTAAACACCCTAACACTCGGGTCCCCAATGCGACAAGGTGAGCTGACTGCCTTGGCAGATAAGCTTTCTCTTAGCGCAGTGGGTGTTCAAGAGCACCGAATGCAGACTGGACAGACTGATGAGGTTCTGATTAAGGACATGGGGGGCGGTTGGCGACTCGCCCTCGCGTCAGCAGATGATAGTGGCAATGGTGGAATTGGTCTATTGATGAATCCAACTGCACATGCAGCATTGGACAAAATAGACCAAATCTCTAACCGCATCATCCGTTGCCACTTCTCATGTTCTGGAAGACTGGCTAAGAAGTTTCCTAAGGTGGTTCTGATTGTGTGCTACTCTCCAACTAGTGTTGCCCCTGTAGAGGAGGTGGAAAATTTCTACCACAATCTACAAGCAGCAACTGATGGAGTGGATCAGCATGCATTCTTAACATTCCTGGGAGACTTTAATGCAAGTCTGCATCAATCACCTACATCGCCCTGGGTCTATAGCAATAGTGTTAACCGAAATTCTGTCCATCTTCAGGATTTTATCTCTGGAAATGGATTGTTTTCGGCTGGAACCCAGTTCAAGAAGCGAACTGGAAAGCTATGGACTCATAGTGGACCCAGTGGTCACAAGTCCCAGATAGACCATATTCTGTTTCGTAGGAAATACAGGAGCTCTATACAAGACTGTAATGCATTTACACTTCGACCCTTCTCCAGTGATCACCGCCTTATTGTGGCCAAGGTAAGACTTAGTCTACGTGCTAGCAGAACAACGAAATCTGCCTTGCCACGGCATGACTGGTCCTCTCTGTTGCAACAGCCAAGTGTGAGATCCAGCTTCACACTACAGCTGAGCAACAGGTATGAGGCTCTTGCCTCTGAGGCGGCAGATCACTGTGAGGGCTATACTGCCTTTACAGAAGCAGTTAAGTTAGCAGCTGCAGAAACAGTTCCTGTATACCCTCGAAACAGGAAAAGGGCCCCCTGGACTGACAACAAAATTCAGAAGTGCCGAAATGACCTTCATAAGGCGCAGAAAGAGTCCCGACTCAAACAGACTACAGCGGCCAAGAATGCAGTTAAAGCTGCATCTAGGTCCCTGAACAGGCAGTACTCTGTTAATCTACAAGAGCTAATAAACCAACAGGTTGATGCCATCAATAATGCTGACGACAGCAGGCAATCATCCCAGGCATGGAAATCGATCAATCTGCTTACTGGGCGGAAAAGCCAACCAACCACCAAGGTTAAGGCTGAATCACCAGCCGATCGCCTCAATGGTTGGAAAGCCCACTTTGAAAAGCTCCTCAATAATGACAGGGTATTGCCTGATAACTTTATAGAAGTAAAAGTGTCTGAGTCTGTACTCCCAGATATTCCCATTGGCGATATCTCCTTTGCAGAAGTGAAGGCTGCTGCAAAGAGCATTAAGACCAATCGTGCCAGTGGAGTAGATGGTGTTCCCCCTGAGGTCTTTAAAATACCTGAGTGTTTAAAGCTCATCTATCCCATCATAGTAGACATGTACCGTACAACAAGAGTCCCACAAGAAATGAAAACAAATAAGTTGGTGCCAGTTCCCAAGAAGGGTAACCTAACACTCTATGGTTCTTTTCGGGGAATCTCATTGATCTCGATTGCTGCAAAACTATACAATAGAATTCTATTAAATCGCATCAGGGATCCCATTGAGAGACTGCTACGTGGAAATCAGAATGGGTTCCGTAAAGGTCGTGGGACCATGGAGCCCATTTTGGCACTTAGAAGGATAATTGAAGAGTTATCAAAAAAGTAAGACAGGCATCTGGCTGTTATCTTTGTTGACTTCTTCAAGGCCTTTGATTCAGTCTCTCGCTCACGTATGTTCAGCATACTTTCATTATATGGGATTCCTGATGAAATTATTGCAGCAATCAGATCAGTATACGATGGTTCGACAACATTTGTGTCTACTGTTGACGGTGACACAGAACCATTTGAAGTGTTATGGGGCGTCCTCCAAGGAGACACACTTGCACCATTCTTGTTCATTATTGTGGTTGACTATGTTCTACGCATGTCCTTAGATCATCATAATGATGATGGGGTGATGATAACTCCACCTACTGGCTCCAGAAGTCGAGGAAATCCTGCCACGTACCTAACTGATCTAGACTTTGCTGATGACTTAGGAGTACTCTCAGAATCATTAGAGGGAGCCCAGCGGCTCCTCAGCTCATTAGAACATGCTGCTTCTAGTGTTGGTCTTTTTATTAACTCCAGAAAGACCAAAATTCTGACAGTTAACTTTGAAAGTCCTCAGCAAGTCTCTGATCGGATGAGCATAAGCTCAAAGGATGGTATGCTTGAGCATGTGGACGACTTCTGTTACCTGGGATCATGGATCCGGAAGTCAGGTGAGGACCTTCGAATACGTAAGGGAAAGGCATGGGCAGCCTTGAATAGGCTTTCCAGGATTTGGAAGTCACCTAGAATTAATCGGAAACTTAAGGTCCGATTATTTAGAGCAGCAGTAGTTCCAGTACTCCTCTACGGGAGTCCATGCTGGGCTCTAACTGCTGAGGACACCAAATCTCTGGATGGCACATTCACAAGAATGCTACGCCGGGTACATTGTGTCAAGTACAATGCACACATCTCCAACCAGACACTATATAACATTGGAGGTGTCTCATTGGTTCCCCCAAGCTTGACACTAGAACAAAATCGCCTCCGCTTTGCAGGACATTGCTTTCGCCGTGAGGACCAGCCAGTGCATAATCTTGTACTTTGGCAGCCTCATGGAGTGAATAAGCATGGTGGACAGCCCATGACTTTCTTGAGACGCATCTTAAAGGACACTGGCCTTAAAGATGCGGATGATCTAGCAAATGTCATGGGTGATAGGGAGTTGTGGCGGTGCAATTTTGTTGACAAGCCGGCACAGCATTCTTAAAAATGCAGCTGCAATGCAGCATGCCGATCCTAGTAGTAGTACTACTACTAGTAGTAGTAGTAGCAGAGATGGCATCTAAGATTAAGGAATAAAACAGGGGCGGCATTATACTGCCGAACGACAAATTGAAGGGTGGCACTTTGCCGCCAAGGGACAACCACGAGAAATAAAATAATACAGAGAGAAGACAGCACTTCCAAATTCAAAGACAGGAGAAAAGGCCAACCGAATTGACAAGGAGAGGGGAGCGAAGAGTCAGAGGACCTATAGGGGGGCAGTGGGAGAGTTGCCTGCTGGAAGAATCACCCCTTAGGTCGCTGAGTCGTCCAATAAGTTGGACTGAGATGGAAGAGTTAGATCCGTAGGAGTGCGGGTAGAGGTGTCTTCTAGAGGGAGCACCTTAAGTTGAATTAAAGCGAGGTTTAGTAGAGTTTAGTCGTCCAAGTTTTGGACTGAGGGGGGTGGGATTGAGGGCGAGACGCCCTTCCCACACATAAAAATAAATAAAAATAAAATAAATAATACTACATAACTAGGTACGCAGTAAGTAGGCAGATAGAAGTTAGATAGTAAGAGTTAGTAGGTAGAAGGTACGTAGTAACATTAGCTAGGAGAGTTAGAGTAGTAAGAGGGTACGTAGTACCGTTAGGCAGATAGTAAGAGTTAGGAAGAGGGTACGTAGTACCATTAGTTGGGAGAGTTAGAAGTAGTAAGAGGGTACGTAGTACTGGCTAGTAGGAGTTAGCATTAGAGGTTAGTAAGAGGGTACGTAGTACCGTTAGTTAGTTAGAGAGAGTTAGAGGTTAGTAAGAGGGTACGTAGTACCATTAGTTAGTTAGAGAGAGTTAGAGGTTAGTAAGAGGGTACGTAGTACCGTTAGTTAGAGAGAGTTAGAGGTTAGTAAGAGGGTACGTAGTACCGTTAGTTAGTTAGAGAGAGTTAGAGGTTAGTAAGAGGGTGCATAGTACTGTTAGTTAGTTAGAGAGAGTTAGAGGTTAGTAAGAGGGTACGTAGTGCCGTTAGTTAGTTAGAGAGAGTTAGAGGTTAGTAAGAGGGTACGTAGTACCGTTAGTTAGTTAGAGAGAGTTAGAGGTTAGTAAGAGGGTACGTAGTACCAGTTAGTAGGAGTAAGAGTTAGTTAGAAGTTAGTAAGAGGGTACGTAGTACCGTTAGTTAGAGTAAGAGGTAGAAGGGTATATATAGTATAGATATTAGTTGGTAGTGAGTAGTGAGAGGGGGGCATATGAATACAGCTGGATAAATCGTGTAGGCCATGCGACGCATACTGCTGTACTGCACAGGCCCACAGAGTAGGCCAGAATGTGGATTGTGAAATAGAATAATCCATAGGCAATAGTAAGTAGTAGCACGATAGTAGGATTGAATTAAATTAAAATATTAAAAAATAGAATAGGGCTAGAAAATTAACAAATTATGGTAACAGAAGCAAGAAAGTTTGGAACATAATAAAAGTAACTGACAAAATTGCAATTTAGGGTACAATTTGGTAGCTTCAGAAATAAAGTAGTAAAATTTAGGCTAATTAACTTAGTAATCCAGAGAGAGGTAGGCCATCGAACTGAAATAAACCATCTTAACCTATCACTCATCCTATTGCGCCTTGGCAAGGCACCACCCAACGGGTGAGCGATCGGGCAGAGTTCGAGATGGCAAGCAAACTTGTGCGAAAGAGAAAGGTGGAGCTAGGAGGAAAGGAGATACTGGTGGATTTCACCGAGAGGCATCCAGAAGTTAAGACGAAGGGATACTATCAGCGGCTGGAGAGGGGTCACAAAGCGCGAGCGCTGCAGGACCATTTCAGGGAGGTGCACAAACAGCGACTGGTCGGGACCTACGGGACACCGTCGCTGGACAACGCAATCTTCGGGCATTTCCACTATGTGACGAAAGGAGACGAGGCGAAGTTCGGGATTCCGAAGTACGCGAGGGAGCCGCCGGGGAAAGATTGGAAGAGGTTCGTAGAGTCCGTCAGCAGGGGAGGATACATGATCCTAACGACGAAGGAACCGTGGAAGACAAGGAGGGTTCGAGGAGAGGATCGGCGGGATCGGCCAGAACCATACTCCTACATTTGGCTGCGCCAAATGTGGATATTTTTCTATTCGACCTGGGGACGTATGGGAAGAAGGACGGGCCGAAGTTGAACCGGTTGTCGAAGGCGGTGCAAATTCTAGTGAGAGAGAAGTCGACGACGAAAGTGGGATCGGTGATTCGCGACGATGCGGAGAGAATCATCGGTCTGGACACCCCCAACCTTCTGGACATGCAGACGGTCTTCATGGCTATGACAGCACCAGACGGGTTGGGACTAGTCGAGAACACAGGCCAATGTGGAGCGGTAGCGATGGGCCAGCTATTGGGGCTCGTGTGTCACAAACCAATGAACTGGGGGAAGTTCAGAGAAGAGTACGGAGCAGAGTTAGCGAACTTGCTGAAGTGGGGAGCAAGGCCAGGGAAACAAGAGGTGTA
The DNA here is from genome assembly GCA_032718475.1 of Nemertoderma westbladi. NCBI lineage: Eukaryota > Metazoa > Xenacoelomorpha > Nemertodermatida > Nemertodermatidae > Nemertoderma > Nemertoderma westbladi. The sequence continues at coordinate 41,400 of JAUCBJ010000788.1, read as the reverse complement.
TCAATTCCGAAGAGGAGCGATAAAGGTATATCAGAAGTGATATATCCTGCAGGAGGACTGGATAATGATGGGTTTGCTAAACCTATTCATGACCGTCGTCATTGGGAAGGAACCAACGGCATTTCTGCTATCGGGATCACCCCTGAGCTACAGAAGAGCCTTTAAGACGGCTTTCAAGGGTCTGGTAGACCACCCGGGGCTGAAGGGCGAGCCGGTGTACTATAACTGCCAACATCTAGTCTACAGGGAGGTAGATACGCCATATCGGAGATGGGAGCAGCTAGAGGCGGACAGACGAGAAGCGAAGCGATTGGAAGAAATCGCTAGACAGGAGAGGAGAGAAGCAGAAGAGAGGGAGGAGGAAGCTAGGGCGCAGAGCTACGGCTTCGAGGAACAGGCGGCCTTAGACGAACTTTGTTGGACGTCGTCAGGGAGTTCGGGGAGTCTCTAGGGCGAGAGTTAGGATGGACGGTGGGATCACCGAAACAGTCGACATCGGGGTTGCAGACGACGCCCATACCAGCGGGCGCCAAGGGTGATCATCACCCGCTAAGGAGGTTAGGAGAGCTAGAAGGGTGGAGAGCCACGGGTGAGAGCCAAGGTGGGAAGGGACACAGTGGGTCCACCGGGATACCGGGGTTGGAGCCACTCCCAGAGGAGGACGAGGATGACGACGAGTTCGGAGAGATGCCGCCCATCGCGAGGATAGGCCACTCGGACACGGACTGGGTTGGCGGGAGGGTGGTGACGGCCAGTAGGGCGAGAGCCTTCTGGGACAGACCCGGCAAGCGGGCCTGGGTGCATGAGGAGCCGGCGATGGATTTCGCGGGGAGCACTATCAGGTTGGGCGAGCAACCGGGGACAGCACCACGGGTAGTATTCGGGGAGACGATGCCCGGGAGGGGCGAGGAGATCGATGTGGACAGGGACGCTAAGGTCCAGAAATTTGCTTACCAGCGACTCCACAGACCGCAGAGATCGCTTGGGATGAAAGACAACGTGGGGCGGGAGACATTGGTGCTCGGCTGTGATTACTGTGGGAGACAGACCCACCAGGAAAGGAGCTGTCTGTACCGGTTCCAGAAAGGGACTAGTTGTCTCTACTGCCGTGAGTCAAGCCACAGGATGGGGGCGTGAAAGTGTGGAAAGTTGTGGGGCGTGAGATAAAGTCAAGGGAGCGGCAGCGACCAAGAAACGACCAAGGGAGGAGGACGACAGAGGAAAGGAGTTGAGGTGGTTCCCACAGTCAGGTGGAACGAACTAAGACTTCGATGTGGTGTGCCTGGAAGGCACCACGTGAGACGTGCGAACTCCTAAGTACGAATTCAAGTAATCTAAATAATTGAAAAGTGCAATTAATATGTACGTACGTAGCAATTATTATTAGTTTAGTAAGCAAATATATTCAATGTAAGTACTATAGCCAAAAATAACCTTTTCCAATTAGCTACTGGGACGGGGGACTAGTTGACTATGGCACTATACGCCACAAACGAGACACTAGACGATTTCACACTTCCTGAGTGCGACGGCACAGGAAAAGGGGGTGAGACTCGTCGGAGATGAGTAAGTGGGTTGAAGAGGGGTCGAGTAATGGAATAATGGTGCGGAGTGTGGAGAGAGTGTGGGCGCAATTCAAGTATGGGGGGGGGGGAGAAGTAAGAGGCAGAGTGAGGGACGAGGGGGTCCGAGAGTATGTAAGAGTTAGGGTGAGAGTGGAGGAGAATCAGGGCGAAAGTGTTGGGGAAACAAAATTGTGTGAAAGAAGCGCACGATCGGCCCAACACGGGACGCCAGATGTCTTGGTACAAATAGGTAGAGTTGTACCAAGACGGGGTAGCAATATCATACCCATAGGGAGCGGCCTGGAAAGCCGGCTCCAAGAAAATAATTCAACCCCACACCCGATACTAGATCGGGATCCAGCGGAATTGTAGCGCACTAGAGGTGGATGCTATCTTCTCACCGGGAAGATAGCATGGGGGGAGTGTTAGCTTATTCAATTCCGCTAACCACCCCATAAACTGAGGTTTAAGCAATATTGGGAACATGAGGTCGACTATCAATCAACCTCGTGTCACCCCAACAAAGTGGGAAGGAGAAACCCCAGAGAACATACACACAATAGGGGTCAGGGGTTACACCCCTGAGAGAGAGGGAATAGCAGGGGTAAAGGGAAACACTCCAAGGGAGGTAAAAGGGCGACAATTAGGTTATTAGCCAATGGGGGGAAAGCATCGACTGAGTAACACCACATGGCCAACCGTGCAATATATATTACCAGTCATCATATTATCCCATTCACTTGTAGTAAGTCAGTTAGTTAGGACGGTACCGGAACTCTAATTACCGTCATCTCCGTCCACTGTCAGTAGCACATTATCATTTACCGGTACATTTATAACAATAACTATCATTCTATACTATTATACCTTTGGAACTATATATACGATCAATAACTCTTTCTACCTTTTCACATACACACGGCGGGGACGCGTAGATTAGAAACCGGATAAACCGGGATCCTCGGTGGATCCCGTCACACAAACCCAACATCAGACTGGGCACCCACTTCCCGTTCAAGGACAGATTTCCAGCTGCGAGGAGACCCGTTGTCTTGTACAAATTCAAGTGTGCCAGCTGTAATGCTGTTTACATCGGTAAAACCGAGCGACATTTTAAGACACGAGTCTGTGACCACCTGGGAGTCTCACCAAGAACGGGAAAGCCTGTGGCCAACCCACAACACTCTGCAATACGGGATCACGCTATAGAGTATGACCACAAACATAATTACAATGATACAATGATTTTAATATAATAGGCAAGGCACAAAGTAATTACGATCTTCTAATTAAAGAAAGCATCACAATTGGCAGACAAAAACCCTCACTAAACATCAAAGGCACGTCTTTCCCGTTATTTATATTTTAATGTTTGTAGGTGACCCCCCCCCCCCCCCCCCCCGCACTACTGCTCTCACATTTCTGTATTTATCGCATGTTACAGACTGACGACCTACTTGTTGTTTGTCTTATTTACACAATTCTAGGATCATAATAACTTTGTTTCATATTTACTACATTAATAATTAACTAAATCTTAAAATAATTACTTTATTTACAGTATGTTGTATTTCGTAAAGTACATTATATTTTGCTAGTTTACGCTGTTTATTTGGCTGATGATGATGAATGTATTTCGTCGAAACGTTCTGTTTGAATTAATTGAAATAATGTTGTTTAGAATCGCAATACTTATTATTATTCTGTTTTAAACTACGATATCCACCTGGGACAACAATCACCTCTATATTCGACAAACAACGTTAATACTAACGGCATTGAGTAATGTTACAATTTTCTATATATATATAGATATACGTTCGGGCTGAAGGGCCACTTTTGTATATCAAAAGTGGCCCTATTGCGACTTGGGGGTATTAAAAAGTGGCCCTTTAGCCCCTTTTTGGCCCTTTAGCCCGAAACCGCAAACGGGCTTGGATGGCCCTTTGTGTATACGGTTCCTCTAAAAAGTTATGCACCTTCATTTTATTACTAAATGAAAACACAATTTTCGGGCCACTTACCAAAATGTATAAAATGGAATTAGGGCCAAAAAAGTCAAAAGGGCCAAAATTTGCCAAAATTGGCCCTCTTACTGTCTGGAATAATATATCATTGGCCCGAACTGAGCTTACTATATAGTGAAGAAAGAAAGGGCCATAACAGGCCCTATTTGATGTGACTTCATAACAAATTTATCAAATTAGTTGAGAAGGAAACGGGCCGAACTGAAAAGGAAATAAATAACATTAGGGCCATTATACAGTGACCCTTTTGAATCCAATTTGTTCCTACAAATAAACTGAGCTGAGAATTTGAGTGGCCCACTTGTTTCAAAATTGATTTATTAAATAAAATGACCCGAAGAAGGGTCCATTTTTCCATCATAAAGAATGAGATTAACAACATTAGGGCCATAATTATACATTGATTAAAATGGCCCGATTTCAATCCAAATTGATTAGTACCTAATCAAATTAACTGAAAAAATTATTAATTAGCGGTATTAGTCGAAGTCGATATCAACCTTATCTTGCACATACGGGCTGGAGCATTCGCGCAGCACGAGACTTACCACTCCTACCAAATATCCGATGAATCTAATGACTGGTTCTAATTATTACAATTGTGTGTGTGTGGGGTGGTGGTGGTGTCATGTGGACAATGCTATAGAACTAAAAAGGCCACTAATTTACGATGGCAAGATATTTATAAAAATTTATAGATTTATAAATGTCATTACGGTTAGGTAATGAGGAAGAGGGTCTACATACAAATTTGTAACTTAATTTGTAACTTAAGCGAACTTAGATTCCGCATTGAAAGCCAGGCGAACTTAGACCTTATTAACTCATTAATTAGCACACGCTAGAGGAGAAGCGAACTTAGATCCCACGTGTACTGTGCGTTGGCCGCGTTCTATCGATATTATAGTGTATATTGTACTGTGTTTCATTAAGCATATAAAACTCCTTATAATGATCTAATGCAAATAAGTCATACTGTTATACACTCAAAGTAGTTGCAATCAGTGACTCACCAACAAACTGTGAAAGCAAGGACGTCGTATTTTAAAAGTTTTTTACGTAGTACTAATATACAAATAGCTACCTAACAGTGAAATATTTCCACAAAATATTCGAGAACACAAAATCATTTTAACATTGAATAAGGCAGCATCAGGAGTTGAAGAGTCAGTAACTATGAAAGCAATATAGTAAAATACTACAGTTAAATATATTTTGTAACACTATATCGCTCTATATTTTATTAACGAATTAAGCAACAAAAAAGTACAAATTTAAGAATACAATTACGTAGTACATGGGGAAAAAGACGTGAAACATTTTTTTTTTCAATATTCTCTCAACCCTTTATTAACTTCGCTGGCGCTCGGTAAATAAAATGCTTTGAGAATAATGAAAAAAGTTATACTTTTTTTCCCATGTAATAAATAATTCTTTTGTAGCACCAATTCACATCCCCTGTGTCGGGATCGAGAGTAGTTATTTCGCGTTCGCGGATCTGAGCAGTGATGGCCCGCTTTGTTGACTTCTTTCGACCCCGTAGAGTAGCCTCGGCGACAAACTCACCAATAATTTATAATTATGCAATGCTCCAAGGTCACTCCTACCAAATTTCAGATGAATCTGATGGTTGGTTCTATAATTACACAGCTACTTCTACGTTTCTGTCAATTCGCCCCCCTAGCGGCAGACAAGTGAACTTTAAAGACTGTCTGTGTGTAGAATTTATACTTAAGCACGGCGATAACCGCCCGTTGATGACATGGGAACTTGAAAGTCTAACCGTATAGTACATAAAATATGTTCAAACAAAAATAATGTTTATTAAAATCTACATTATTTTAGTTTTAGGTTAACTGAGGCTTACAAATCATGTTACTATTCATGTCATTTTTTGAGAAAGTTTGACTGGCCCATTTGATTCATAATGATTTATTAAATTAAATGAACGGGAAAAGGGCCACCTTTACTATCATAAAGAATGAGATGATTTACATTAGGGCCACAAATATACATCTTTTACAGTGGCCTTTTGCATCCAAATTGATCTTACCCATAAACTGAGCTGAAAAAAGGGCCAGAATGAAATACAATGAGCTTAACAGCATTAGGGCCATACTGTAGCGCCATGGAGATATTTATGGATAAGGCTCTTTAGAGCTAGAACATAGTAACGAATAACGAACATAAGAACTATAAAAGTCCGTCTAGGCATAGAATTTATAATTATGCAATGCTCCTTGTTGCTCGTTGTTGGGTGCTCATTGTTGCTCGTTGTTTCTCATTGTTGCTCGTTGTTGCTCATTCTTGCTCGTTGTTGCTCATTGTTGCTCGTTGTTGGTCATTGTTACTCGTTGTTGCTCATTGTTGCTCGTTGTTGCTCATTGTTGCTCGTTGTTGCTCATTGCTGCTCATTGTTGCTCGTTGTTGCTCATTGTTGCTCGTTGTTGGTCATTGTTGCTCAACGTTACTCGTTATTGTACTTTATTATTGCGCGTTGTTGCTCATTGTTGCTTGTCGTTGCTCATTGTTGCTCGTTATTGCTAGTTGTTGCTCATTGTTGCTCATTGTTACTCGTTGTTGTACTTTATTATTGCTCGTTGTTGCTCGTTGTTGCTTATTGTTGCTCGTTGTTTCTCAATGTTGCTTGTTGTTGCTCATTGTTACTCGTTGCCACTCGTTGTTGCTCATTGTTGCTCGTTGTTGCTCATTGTTGCTCGTTGTTGCTCATTGTTGCTCGTTGTTGCTCATTGTTGCTCGTTGTTGGTCATCGTTGCTTGTTGTTGGTCATTGTTGCTCGTTGTTGTACTTTATTATTGCTCGTTGTTGCTCATTCTTGCTCGTTGTTGCTCGTTATTGCTCATTGTTGCTCGTTGTTGCTCATTGTTGCTCGTTGCTACTCGTTGTTGCTCATTGTTGCTCGTTGTTGCTCATTGTCGCTCGTTGTTGCTCGTTGTTGCTCGTTGTTGGTCATTGTTGCTCGTTGTGCATTTTAGCACCTACCAGCAGGCTGACATGTTTATTGTTTTAAATATTTATCTAGCATGTCTTGTCTAGGCTACTTACTGTCAGACTATGTATGCAATATACTACACAGCTGTACAGTACATGTAATTGTGATATGCAAATTATAATTATCGTATGTTACGTATTATCGAGTGTTATAATTAGAAAAATGATACCTCAATATGCTAACAATATTTGCAAAGTGATAGTTAGTTATTAGGCGAGTCAATCTAGCCGAAAAAGGGGGTCAACCCACAACAAATTCGCAATTCATTGAAACCAAATTTTTTTTACCTTACTACATTACCTTGTTAATACCCCAAAAAAGTCTATAAAAATATATTATGCGGATCACCTTCAATTTCCTGTTTCTTTCCTTAGCAACATGGATTTTACATAGCAACAAGGGGTTTATTGGTGGGATTTTTCCCAAATTTGGTACATACAAACTTTACTCTTATGACTATCGATTGACTGATGTATGCACTTCTATATAATCACCAATTTAGTTTCCAGAGCAACGGAAATTTGTCTAATAATTTAACCATTTTTAATACAAATTTTGCTGGTACAATATAAGACACAATTTCTCTACTAAACGGGTGGATGTAACCTCGCCCATCGGATTTATCGGCCTCAAAAACACTTATCCCCAAAAAATCTATTTGTTATATAATAAACTATTGCGGTTTTCAAACTAAAACAAATAAATAAATTACACCTAAAATCAATAGAGCAATCACAATTTAATTATGTGAAAAATCTTCACTAACATTAATGGAAATTATGAAATTTCCTTGCTGTGGAATTGTATAATTTTTTACAACAGTTACCTTAATATTTCGTGAAGTTTTTGATATATTTAAAAATTTGATGCGACTTCTAGTTTCCGAGATATACAGTAGCAATTAATGTATAACACGCCAGTTTAAATATTACTAATTTCCCATTGAATCACAGCTTATTGTGAAATTAATTTAATTACTCTGGAACATCACCTATTTGCTACTTACGTTTCCCTACTGTTCCTTTTGTTTGGCCTGTGTTATGCAAATTTACGCAGAATTTCCATGAATAAACATATGATCCGCAAAATAAAATTTTATAGACTTATTTTTGGTCATTAACAAGGTAATATAGAATCCAAAATGTGTGGTTCGGATTGATTGCGAAATACTTATGGGTTTTTTGCTAGATTGACTCGACTATATAGTATAGACTCTATTCTTTATTATATTACATACTGTATTGTAAATTATATTACTGGGGCGAATAGACTTGGTGCGAATAGGTCGAGGGGCGAGTCGACCCGCACCCTAATCCACGTTGCAGAACTCACAAAAGCCGCATAAATATGCAGTCCAAGCTTCTGCAATTAAATATATAATGTAATAGAGCAGTATGATAACTGTCTCCGTCTCCCTGACAAAAAATATCAACCGACCCTAGTGGGGCTCGCACCAGGTATCTAGGTTTCAAATCTCCTGTTATTCTCAGTTATCCGGGGTGTCTATGACAACTTAGCTAACAGGACGTATGACGATTTTAAACGCTATGGAATGGGTAATCAATCATATTTTGGACTTTTTCTTTCCAATCATTCAAAGGAAAGTTGAACGTCTGCGCAGTAAATATGATTTAATTAACTCGGTATATTAATTTATATAAACAGTATGTAATAAATAAATATTTCCCCTCTTCAGAAAACCAAACTAGAAAATATTGGAAAGTCATGCGCACAGTGCATGGTGGCTAAAGTGAAGTTAGAAGCTATATTAACGGCAATGGATACGAATCCGCAACTTTCTATGGAGTATGACTTGCCCAAGTCAACTCTCACAAACACTGATATTATAGGTTAGAGCCTGTCGTTTATAATTATACTCTGTATTTATAACAATTAATTGCAATATGCGTACTGTATGTAGTTGGTAACTTTTTGTATTACTGTAATATACAATAATACCTGAAGCAGGTATAACCAGCACAGAGGCCGAAGTTTCTGCCCAAACAAGGATGCACTCAACAATAATTGTGGCACTTTATTATCGCCAAAACCGAGCTCTACCCTGAATCCCACAGCCGCTTCAGTTCTATCGGCGTTCAGGAAACTAGTGCAATGCTACCCCGGATTGCGGATTCCCTTTTCTACCGGCGGGATTGCAGGTAGAGGCAATGATAAGATGCCCCTTGATTATACAGTTTTCAGGACATTAATTATAACAAGGGATTTCTAACAATGTGTCTCCTGCTGAATAACATTATGGTGTGTGGGCGGTCCCGGGATCTGGTGGCCCTCTTAGCTGTAAGAATTCATCAAGTAATGCCGTAGAACAGCGCAGGAGGCGCCAATGTTACGAGGAAACTTTAACTGCTCAACTTTGTTACTTCGAACCGAATGTCTTCTGTCGTTTAAAAAGTACCAAAAGTCTTCTAAAAAAGTACCAGTAATATTATTCATATTGGTCAACGGCAGATTAGAATCAATATTTATTGGTCCGGAGTTTCGGCTGCTTTAATGGGTTCTGGGCACCCTCCAGTGTCTCCCTCCGATAGAATACAAATTTAATATCCGCAAAGTTGAAATCTAAAACATATTTCACATGTCATCCACTGTATCTGCCTCGATTTTGCGGGTATATTTACTCCCCATCTTCATTTTGGAATTTTTCGTTTCCACTTCCTCGGAAGTAGAAACGAACGTCGTCAAAGATCTTTCTGAGTGCCATAAATGGTTCCATGGTGTCTTTACCTTGATGGAAAACAGTCAGACTCCAACGCAAGAGTTTATCCACAGAAACCCTCATAGGATTACATGATATTGTAAAATAACGGTGCTACAGTAAGATCAAAACCTCCACGATTTGAGCCCGTGACTATGTTATCATAGGTTATTTGGGGAGTGTGTTATAAGAGTTAACACCACGGTTTAAACCAAATGGGAAAATGTTTTCCGACAGCCGCATTTCAGTGTTTTTCCTTTCCCATCTTATAGTGATTATTTTGCCCTTAGTACGTATGGGAGAAATGGCTGTCTGCAAACTGTTTTTATTATTTTGTGTACAACAGTGGTCTAAAGCCCCCTTTTAACATGCTCCCCCCAAAGGAACTATTTATGGCCACCCCACCACGACACGTCTGCATAATTTAAAGATATTCGTAAACTCAATGATAAGATAATGACCTAAAATAAAATAAGCTACATTATTCTTTATAACTGAATCAACCGATTTTTCTTGAATTCCGTGGACCGCCTTTACTCCGAGTGAGTATGACATCCACGAATTTTGGATGTAACAGTTGCCGACATTCCGCCATCTACATGACATCCGGAGGAACTCAATCGAACGACATATTTTATTGATGTTAAATCAAAATCATTTGAAAGTCCCTTAACCGACAAAGTCACTATAGACCTCACCAATAATAGTGAAATTAGAGAGTGTTCGCAGTTTCTAGAAATGGCCCTTCAAACAGACCAGGGTGGTAAATTACCTTTTATATTGACAGTTGGGCAAATCTTTTTTCAAGAAAATTTCGAAGAATATACAGTACTTCGGGTGAATACTTTTAATTTTTCGATAATCCAAGTGAAACAGACCCTTATAACCCGTAACTAACTCCCACGATTGTAGGAAGCAGGTTGATAGCACGCCTTAGGGTTTAGCAGCTGATTTAGCTCCTTTTAGCACTAAACAAATGTGGCGGCTGCGAACAACCCCCACTCCACCAACAACCCTTTATTTCAAAATTATAACTAATTACAACCATTATTAATTACGTAGCCAAATTAGGTATAGACGCATAGATATAAACGCATTGCCTATCAAAGCAGCACCTTTTGTTTTTACACTTTTTGGTAATTGTTATTATGTTATTGATAAACTCTTTCCTAATGTTCGTTTTTTTTTGCTTTTCTATGGGAATTTCTATTAATAAATATTTGATCTGTTATTGATAAAACAATAAAGCAACTTATTCTAAAATTCTAAAAAATATTTTTTCAGATGACTTCGGAAAGTCAATGAAAACTAAAACTACAGATGCATTTACGGAAGCCATCAAAGTGGTTGATGATATGATGGATAATGTAAACATTAGCAGTTTCCTAGAATCTATTGACAAACTTGATGAGGAATTCGATGAAAAACTTAACTCTGTTGCCGCTTTCAATTTCAACGACGAGAAGATATTAAGGAACCAACTGAAAAAAATAACCGACCCGATTTCAAACCAGGCAACGCAAATAGGTGTGTTTATAATGAATCAATGAGACATGGGGGGGGGGGGGGGGGGAGGGTGAAGTAAATCCCATATGGGTCTTACAATTTAATTCTTGGAGTTACCCACCCCCATTATTTGCCCAAAATGCATATCACAGAATAATGCTGAGGATATTCGCTATTGGGGAGACTATGTATATGTAGGCCCTACATTTTTTCGCAAAGTGGTATCTGAAAATGTGGTGCACCTCACCGAAATTTATTAATTTATATTTGTCTTAATTATTATTGTATCATGGCTGCTTTGGGGTTCCGGGGGCTTTCTGGCACCCCGAATCAAAGGGGGTTTTGAGAACGGATGTAGAATGTTCAATTTATAATAAGTGGATATATTTTTGATAATATAAGTATAGAGGGTCTAGTTAATATTTTGGGCGAGTAGGTAGGTAGTAGGTGTACAGTAGGTAGGCATGCCCAACTGGCATCATTGAGGATTTTGTGCATTTACCCTAAACTCGTCCCCAGGAACGGTTAAGACAGTTTATCCGATTGCTTTATTATTATTACCCTTATATTTTAATAATAAAATTAATTTAACTGTACAAACCTTAAATATCGATATAATGAACAATAAATTAAATGAAACCGGGGCTGTTCCCATTGGAATATAACGAGTAAAAACGATCTGGAACACTCCCCTGGAGGATCAAAAATTATATTGCTGTTGGTCAAGAGTCGCGGTGTAGAATTTGTTAGCTTTTAGGAAAACCATCAATGATGCCAGTTGGCCATCATTCGGATGGATTATTGATGGCAACAATATTACCAACCCGAATCAGTTAAAACATTTGCTATACTTCCATGCAAGGTATAATGCAACATTTGCCGGACTATAATGTGGGGCGAGCCACGAAAATAAGCGAGCTTAGCATACAAGTACCACTCAATCGGTATGTATGTGGGACGAGCCACGAAGTGAGTGAGCCTTAGCGTAGGAGTACCATTAATCAACCTGTCGTTCTGTCGTTCTGTTGATCTGTCGCTTTTTTTGTAGTGTTCAATTTTAAACGTTAATAACTCGCAACTCGGCCAATCCTTAATGAAATCTATCCAAACTTGGTAGGCCTACACATGTTGTTTGGCAAAAGTTTAGAAATTTTCCAAGTTGAATTTGCTTGGGGTCTTCGTGCAGCACCTGTCTAACTGTCTTGCCGTTATAATAAATTAATCTATCCAAAATTATTAGGCCTGGCATCCGCTTACTGCTAGGAGACTGCAGGATATATCATGTGCAGTCCTGCTGGCATTTCAGCAATACCTGAATACCGGTACAATGCAGCAATGTGACCTTTGGCAGTGTGGTCAGCCATTCCAGCATTCAGCATTTCCATATTGCGGAGTACCAGCGTTTGGCAAAACAAATGTGATTCCACTGGACAACCTACACGGTTCGATATAAAAAGCACAAATAGAAACGTATCGGCGTTGGGCAAACCAAACGTGACACCCACCACAAGGCAACCTATCCGTTTTGATCCTAATTACAAGACTAGTGACGGGCCTAGCGGCCCGATAAGGAACCGACTTTTTATTTCAAATAAAAGAGACAACGAGCTCGGCTCGGTCTTGCACGATTGGGCACGATTAAGTTCGACTTGGCTTGATCGGCTCGGCTCGGCTCGGTTCGGTTCGGCTCGGCTCGGCTCGGCTCGGCTCGGCTCGGCTCGGCTCGGCTCGGCTCGGCTCGGCTCGGCTCGGCTCGGCTCGGCTCGGCTCGGCTCGGCTCGGCTCGGCTCGGCTCGGCTCGGCTCGGCTCGGCTCGGCTCGGCTCGGCTCGGCTCGGCTCGGCTCGGCTCGGCTCGGCTCGGCTCGGCTCGGCTCGGCTCGGCTCGGCTCGGCTCGGCTCGGCTCGGCTCGGTTCGGTTCGGTTCGGCTCGGCTCGGCTCGGCTCGGCTCGGCTCGGCTCGGCTCGGCTCGGCTCGGCTCGGCTCGGCTCGGCTCGGCTCGGCTCGGCTCGGCTCGGCTCGGCTCGGCTCGGCTCGGCTCGGCTCGGCTCGGCTCGGCTCGGCTCGGCTCGGCTCGGCTCGGCTCGGCTCGGCTCGGCTCGGCTCGGCTCGGCTCGGCTCGGCTCGGCTCGGCTCGGCTCGGCTCGGCTCGGCTCGGCTCGGCTCGGCTCGGCTCGGCTCGGCTCGGCTCGGCTCGGCTCGGCTCGGCTCGGTTCGGCTCGGCTCGGCTCGGCTCGGCTCGGCTCGGCTCGGCTCGGCTCGGCTCGGCTCGGCTCGGCTCGGCTCGGCTCGGCTCGGCTCGGCTCGGCTCGGCTCGGCTCGGCTTCGGCTCGGCTCGGCTCGGCTCGGCTCGGCTCGGCTCGGCTCGGCTTGGCTTGGCTCGGCTCGGCTTGGCTCGGCTCGGCTTGGCTTGGCTTGGCTCGGCTCGGTCTGAGTCGACTCCCCGTGCTGCTCGAAGGGCGCAAATACATATATCGAAGGGTCAAAGCAAAACTCACGTGCTGCTCGAAGGGACAAAGTCAAGCATTGTGTCTATTATTTGATTATCTCACGTGCTGCTAGAAGGGCGCAACTACATATATCGAAACAAGCCCCTATCTTGTATTTTAATTATATCAGAAATCCTTGCCTTCAGTACAAATATCTAAAAATTCATTCACCTGAAGTATGGGTAACATTATGAATTCGTTTTTCGCACAGTAGAGTTAACGAAGCAAATACCCTCCAGGTTGACTGAATGATTTTATTAATGTTTGCCATGCATAATGTACTACAGTATATTTGGGTCCCATGACCCACCCCATTGAACAGCTTTGCTTACATCTGATAGAAAGTAATCCCAAATTAACTTCCCTCTACGAAAATTATTTTAATTAAATACATACAACATAGCAGTCAACTCTGCAATCAACAGTACACAATAACTAAAATGGCATTCAGCTTACCAGCTATTCGCATTAAGCTAATAGATATAGGATTTCATTCGATTCAGTGAGTGTGTGAGGGCTATTGGGAGAGCAATCAGCTTATGATGTAATACATTAGAATCCCACGGCTTTTGTTTGCTTACTGTCTGAGTTGTAGAGTGAGGATAATACTTGGCACAGAAAGCATTTCCTTGTTAGGTGGCCATTCCTATAGAATAGCATTACTAGGCCATCTCTATCCATTTTTCATGAGTGCCAGCTGGTGTTTTTATCATTGCGCCTATGGCGTTTTTTCGTTTATGTCTATTTTTCGAGCCCACGGCTCATGGACGAAATAGCGGAACATACCAGGGACCTTAGAATCGCGGTATCTAGCCGCTGTGAAAATTTCATCAAAATCGTTAGAGTAGTTTTGGCTATAGATTAGCCAGCCAGCCAGCCAGCCAGCCACGAGCAATTCTTACAGTAATGAACCTCTCGGTTCCTAACTAGTGACGGGCCTAGCGGCCCGATAAGGAACCGACTTTTTATTTTAAATAAAAGAGACAACGAGAATTAGTATAGAACTAATAATTATGTAAAAATACAATCATATTTCATACAATAATTATTAATAAATTCGATCTATTATTAGTTGCTCAATTCTAGAACAAAATCGACCTGCAACTAGTGAAGACCTCGTTTTGGAATTTCGAAACCACGCTGGTGCGATGCGCGATATCGTGTTTAGTTAATAAATTGAAAACTCCATCAATTCATGTGCAACCAGTAATAAGAAATCGCGATAAATGTAATTAAATAAAAATTATTCTAGAAAAATTTTCCTCAAAAAGTATGAAGTCTTGGCATTGGTGACGCGAAACTAGGCTAGTGAGATTCAGGATATTGCGTTTAATATAAAAATCGAAAACGCTATCGAATTCCGTAAAGGCGTTAATAAAATACTGCAACTTTTTTGAAATTTGTAAAATTCTAGAACTAGAAAAAATTAATTTTTGAACGGCGCTGTTTGGGGTTTCGAAACATGGATAGGCTGAAAGAGGACATCGAATTAAGTTGAAAAATGAAAACCCCATCGAATTTGGACAAAGCGTTCCGGAGTTATAGCGGATCGAAAAAAATTGACCCCCCCCAGTCGCCAAAAATTTACAGTAATTTAAAATTTTGCAAAAAAAATTTTTTGCGTTATTTTTGATGGCGAATCGATTGGCAGTACTGGCTACGAAAAAATTTTTTTTGAAATTTTTGGTCAGAAAAAAAAACATGGAAAAAGTATATTTTTAAAAAGATTTGATGTCTTTGCCTATGGTCAGAGAATGATCCAACTCTGTAACTTGGCAATCGCTCAAATCCATTCAGCTGAATGGCACAGTAGAGTAAACTAAAGTAAATTCCCTATACAATGTTCTGAAGGGGTGACTGACAGAGAGTAATCCAACAATAAAACATTTTGCAATAATGTTGGCATTAATGTAGCCAACTCACTGTGTACTTAACAGTCATTCAGCTTACATTAGCAGAGTGAGATATTCCCATAGATGCATTGGGAAGAGTAATTCAGCTGAGGCGATATTAGATTTCAAACTAAACCAACCAGTTAATGTTTGCTTTGACAGAGAGCCTGGTGGCCTAAACAAACAGTATGGGTGTACTGAGTATAATAATCTTGGCAACCTCATCGATTTATTACTAAGCCTTGTGTAGAAATGCATTACATAAGCCATTTTTCATCACGACACCAGCTGTTATTGGTGTTATTTTACCATTGCGCCTATGGCGTTTTTTCGTTTATGTCTATTTTTCGAGCCCACGGCTCATGGACGAAATAGCGGAACATACCAGGGACCTTAGAATCGCGGTATCTAGCCGCTGTGAAAATTTCATCAAAATCGTTAGAGTAGTTTTGGCTGTAGATCAGCCAGCCAGTCAGTCACGAGCAATTCTTACAGTAATGAACCTCTCGGTTCCTAACTAGAGACGGCGTCAAGACGCCGTTAAGCAAGTCGGAAGTCGTCAATCAAAGGTAAGTTCCCTCAACAATGTTTACCTTTGTTCAGAAGGGAAGTGTTATTTATCTATGGTCAGAGAGAGATCCCACTCTGTAATTTGGCAATTGCTCAAATCCATTCAGCTGAATGACTCAGTAGAGTAAACTAAAGTAAATTCCCTCAGCCTCAACAATGTTTGCCTATGGTGTGAAGGGAATCTGACAGAGAATAATCTTAGCCACTAAATGTCATTCACCTAACAAAACATTTTGAATGCCACAGTGATTAACCCAATACAGATAATAAGCAGTTATTTTTATATTTCAAACTATAATGTTAGTGTAAGCCTTACAGAGTATCAGTATGAGGCTGAGTAAACATTCCGCCTTATAAGCATACAGCCTCCACAGTATTAATGTTGGCCAAAAGATTTAAAAATAAAATACAGTGCAATAGTACTCTGTAACCTACAGTCATTCAGCTTGCACTAAATATCAATCACCTATAAAACATTTAAACATTTTGAATGCCACAGTGTGTAACCTGATACAGATAATAAGCAGTGATTTTTATGTTTTAAACTATAACGTTAGTGTTAGCCTTACAGTGTATCAGTATGAAGCTGAGTAAACATTCGCCTTATAAGCATACAACCTCCAAAGTATTAATGTTGGACGAAAGATTTAAAAATAAAATACAGTGCAGTAGTACTCTGTAACTAACAGTCATTCAGCTTGCACTAAATGTCAATCACCTATAAAACATTTTGAATGCCACAGTGATTATTAACCCAATACAGATAATAAGAAGTGATTTTTATATTTCAAACTATAATGTTAGTCTTAGCCTTACAGAGTATCAGTATAAGGCTGAGTAAACATTCCACCTTATAAGCATACAGCCTCCACAGTATTAATGTTGGCATTAATGTAGCCGATACACTGTATACCTAATAGTCATTCAGCAGGGGGAAGAGTTATTCAGCTGAGGCGGTAATAGATTGCAAACTAAACCAACCAGTTGGCAGCCTCATCGATTTATACTAAGCCTGTGTAGAACCACAAACTAAATCAACCAGTTAATATTTGCTTTGACAGAGAGTGCAGGGCCTAAACAAACAGTATGGGTGTACTAAGTACAATAATCTTGGCAACCTCATCGATTTATACTAAGCCTTGTGTAGAAATGCATTACATAAGCCATTTTTCATCAGGACACCAGCTGTCATGGGTGTTATTTTACCATTGCGCCTATGGCGTTTTTTCGTTTATCTCTATTTTTCGAGCCCAGAGGCTATGGACGGAGTAGCCGATCATGCCAGGGACCTTAGAATCGCGGTATCTAGATGCTGTGAAAATTTCATCAAAATCGTTAGAGTAGTTTTGGCTGTAGATCAGTCAGTCAGTCAGTCAGCCAGTCAATCAATCAGCCAACAATTCTTACAGTAATCAAGTCTAACGACTTGCTAACTAGAGACGGCGTCAAGACGCCGTTAAGCAAGTCGGAAGTCGTCAATCAAAGGTAAGTTCCCTCAACAATGTTTACCTTTGTTCAGAAGGGAAGTGTTATTTATCTATGGTCAGAGAGAGATCCCACTCTGTAATTTGGCAATTGCTCAAATCCATTCAGCTGAATGACTCAGTAGAGTAAACTAAAGTAAATTCCCTCAGCCTCAACAATGTTTGCCTATGGTGTGAAGGGAATCTGACAGAGAATAATCTTAGCCACTAAATGTCATTCACCTAACAAAACATTTTGAATGCCACAGTGATTAACCCAATACAGATAATAAGCAGTTATTTTTATATTTCAAACTATAATGTTAGTGTAAGCCTTACAGAGTATCAGTATGAGGCTGAGTAAACATTCCGCCTTATAAGCACACAGCCTCCACAGTATTAATGTTGGCCAAAAGATTTAAAAATAAAATACAGTGCAATAGTACTCTGTAACCTACAGTCATTCAGCTTGCACTAAATATCAATCACCTATAAAACATTTAAACATTTTGAATGCCACAGTGTGTAACCTGATACAGATAATAAGCAGTGATTTTTATGTTTTAAACTATAACGTTAGTGTTAGACTTACAGTGTATCAGTATGAAGCTGAGTAAACATTCGCCTTATAAGCATACAACCTCCAAAATATTAATGTTGGACGAAAGATTTAAAAATAAAATACAGTGCAGTAGTACTCTGTAACTAACAGTCATTCAGCTTGCACTAAATGTCAATCACCTATAAAACATTTTGAATGCCACAGTGATTATTAACCCAATACAGATAATAAGAAGTGATTTTTATATTTCAAACTATAATGTTAGTCTTAGCCTTACAGAGTATCAGTATAAGGCTGAGTAAACATTCCACCTTATAAGCATACAGCCTCCACAGTATTAATGTTGGCATTAATGTAGCCGATACACTGTATACCTAATAGTCATTCAGCAGGGGGAAGAGTTATTCAGCTGAGGCGGTAATAGATTGCAAACTAAACCAACCAGTTGGCAGCCTCATCGATTTATACTAAGCCTGTGTAGAAAGAACCACAAACGAAATCAACCAGTTAATATTTGCTTTGACAGAGAGTGCAGGGCCTAAACAAACAGTATGGGTGTACTAAGTATAATAATCTTGGCAACCTCATCGATTTATACTAAGCCTTGTGTAGAAATGCATTACATAAGCCATTTTTCATCAGGACACCAGCTGTCATGGGTGTTATTTTACCATTGCGCCTATGGCGTTTTTTCGTTTATCTCTATTTTTCGAGCCCAGAGGCTATGGACGGAGTAGCCGATCATGCCAGGGACCTTAGAATCGCGGTATCTAGATGCTGTGAAAATTTCATCAAAATCGTTAGAGTAGATTTGGCTGTAGATCAGTCAGTCAGTCAGTCAGCCAGTCAATCAATCAGCCAACAATTCTTACAGTAATCAAGTCTAACGACTTGCTAACTAGTGACGGGCCTAGCGGCCCGATAAGGAACCGACTTTTCATTTCAAATAAAAGAGACAACGAGCTCGGCTCGGTCTGGCATGATTGGGCCCAATTCAGTTCGACTTGGCTTGATCGGCTCGGTTTGTCTCGATTGGGCTCGACTCGGCTTGATTGGGCTCGACTCGACTCAGCTCGATTCGGCTCAATCGGCTCGATTGGTCTCGACTCAGCTCGGTTGGGCTCGAATCGGCTCGATTGGGATTGATTGGGGTTGACTCGGCTCGATTTGGCTCAACTTGGCTCAGTCCGGCTCGACTGGGCTTGGTCCGGCTCAATTGGGCTCGACCAGGCTTGATTGGGCTCGACTCGGCTCTATTGGGCTCGACTCGATTCGATTGGGCTTAACTCGGCTCAGTCTGGCTCGACTCGGCTTGATTATGCTCAACTCGGCTCTGTCCGGCTCGACTCAGCTCGATTGGGCTCGACTCGGCTTGATTGGTCTCGACTCGACTCAGTCCGGCTCAATTTGGCGTGACACCGCTCGACTCGGCTCGATTGGGCTCTGCTCGGCTCGGTCTGAGTCGACTCAGCTTTATTCGGCTCAATCGGCTCGATTGGGTTCGACTCGGCTCGGTCCGGCTCGACTTGGCTCAATTGGGATTGATTGGGCTTGACTCGGCAGTCTGGCTCGATTGGGCTCGACTTGGCTCGGTCCGGCTCAGTCTGGTTCGACTCGGCTTGATTGGGCTCAACTCGGCTCGATTGGGCTCGACTCGGCTTGATTGGGCTCAATCCGGGCTCAATTTGGCGTGACACGGCTCGGCTCGGCTCGGCTCGGCTCGGCTCGGCTTGGCTCGGCTCGGTTTGGCTCGGCTCGGCTCGGCTCGGTCTGAGTCGACTCAGCTCGATTCGGCTCGATTGGGTTCGACTTGGCTCGGTCCGGCTTGACTTGGCTCAATTGGGCTCGATTCGGCTCAATCCGCACGACTCGGCTCGATTGGGATTGATTGGGCTTGACTTGGATCGATTTGGCTCAACTTGGCATAGTCCGGCTCAATTGGGCTCGGTCCAGCTCAATTGGGCTCGGTCCAGCTCAATTGGGCTCGACCAGGCTTGATTGGGCTCGACTCGGCTCTATTGGGCTCGACTCGATTCGATTGGGCTTAACTCGGCTCAGTCTGGCTCGACTCGGCTTGATTATGCTCAACTCGGCTCTGTCCGGCTCGACTCAGCTCGATTGGGCTCGACTCGGCTTGATTGGTCTCGACTCGACTCAGTCCGGCTCAATTTGGCGTGACACCGCTCGACTCGGCTCGATTGGGTTCTGCTCGGCTCGGTCTGAGTCGACTCAGCTTTATTCGGCTCAATCGGCTCGATTGGGTTCGACTCGGCTCGGTCCGGCTCGACTTGGCTCAATTGGGCTCGATTCGACTCAATTGATTGGGATTGATTGGGCTTGACTCGGCTCGATTTGGCTCAAATTGGCCCAGTCTGGCACGATTGGGCTCGACTTGGCTCGGTCCCGCTCAATTGGGCTCGACTAGGATTGATGGGGCTCTACTCGGCTCTATTGGGCTCGACTCGACTCGATTGGGCTTGACTCGGCTCAGTCTGGCTTGCTCGGCTTGATTGGGCTCAACTCGGCTCCATTCGGGTGAAGACCTCGTTTTGGAATTTCGAAACCACGCTGGTGCGATGCGCGATATCGTGTTTAGTTAATAAATTGAAAAATCCATCAATTCATGTGCAACCAGTAATAAGAAATCGCGATAAATGTAATTAAATAAAAATTATTCTAGAAAACTTTTCCTCAAAAAGTATGAAGTCTTGGCATTGGTGACGCGAAACTAGACTAGTGAGATTCAGGATATTGCGTTTAATATAAAAATCGAAAACGCTATCGAATTCCATAAAGGCGTTCATGAAAATACTGCAACTTTTTTGAAATTTGTAAAATTCTAGAACTAGAAAAAATTAATTTTTGAACGGTGCTGCTTGGGGTTTCGAAAAATGGATAGACTGAAAGAGGACGTCGAATTAAGTTGAAAAATAAAAACCCCATCGAATTTGGACAAAGCGTTCCGGAGTTATAGCAGATTGAAAAATATTTACCCCCCCCCCAGTCGCCAAAAATTTACAGTAATTTAAAATTTTGCAAAAAAAATTTTTTACGTTATTTTTGATGGCGAATCGATTGGCAGTACTGGCTACAAAAAATTTTTTTTTGAAATTTTTTGGTCAGAAAAAAAACATGGAAAAAGTATCTTTTTAAAAAGATTTGATGTCTTTGCCTATGGTCAGAGAATGATCCAACTCTGTAACTTGGCAATTGCTCAAATCCATTCAGCTGAATGGCACAGTAGACTAAACTACGGAAAAAAATTTTTTGAAATTTTTGGTCAGAAAAAAAAACATGGAAAAAGTATCTTTTTAAAAAGATTTGATGTCTTTGCCTATGGTCAGAGAATGATCCAACTCTGTAACTTGGCAATCGCTCAAATCCATTCAGCTGAATGGCACAGTAGAGTAAACTAAAGTATATTCCCTATACAATGTTCTGAAGGGGAGACTGACAGAGAGTCCAACAATAAAACATTTTGCAATAATGTTGACATTAATGTAGCCAACTCACTGTGTACTTAAGTCATTCAGCTTACATTAGCAGAGGGAGATATTCCCATAGAGTGCGCATTGGGAAGAGTAATTCAGCTGAGGCAATAATAGATTTCAAACTAAACCAACCAGTTAATATTTGCTTTGACAGAGTGTCCTAGGGCCTAAACAAACAGTATGGGTGTACTAAGTACAATAATCTTGGCAACCTCATCGATTTATACTAAGCCTTGTGTAGAAATCCATTACATAAGCCATTTTTCATCACGACACCAGCTGTTATTGGTGTTATTTTACCATTGCGCCTATGGCGTTTTTTCGTTTATGTCTATTTTTCGAGCCCACGGCTCATGGACGAAATAGCGGAACATACCAGGGACCTTAGAATCGCGGTATCCAGCCGCTGTGAAAATTTCATCAAAATCGTTAGAGTAGTTTTGGCTATAGATTAGCCAGCCAGCCAGCCAGTCAGCCAGTCAATCAATCAGCCAACAATTCTTACAGTAATGAACCTCTCGGTTCCTAACTAGTGACGGGCCTAGCGGCCCGATAAGGAACCGACTTTTTATTTTATTAAATAAAAGAGACAACGAGAATTAGTATAGAACTAATAATTATGTAAAAATACAATCATATTTCATACAATAATTATTAATAAATTCGATCTATTATTAGTTGCTCAATTCTAGAACAAAATCGACCTGAAACTAGTGAAGACCTCGTTTTGGAATTTCGAAACCACGCTGGTGCGATGCGCGATATCGTGTTTAGTTAATAAATTGATAACTCCATCAATTCATGTGCAACCAGTAATAAGAAATCGCGATAAATGTAATTAAATAAAAATTATTCTAGAAAAATTTTCCTCAAAAAGTATGAAGTCTTGGCATTGGTGACGCGAAACTAGGCTAGTGAGATTCAGGATATTGCGTTTAATATAAAAATCGAAAACGCTATCGAATTCCGTAAAGGCGTTAATAAAATACTGCAACTTTTTTGAAATTTGTAAAATTCTAGAACTAGAAAAAAATGATTTTTGAACGGCGCTGTTTGGGGTTTCGAAACATGGATAGGCTGAAAGAGGACATCGAATTAAGTTGAAAAATGAAAACCCCATCGAATTTGGACAAAGCGTTCCGGAGTTATAGCGGATCGAAAAAAATTGACCCCCCCCAGTCGCCAAAAATTTACAGTAATTAAAAATTTTGCAAAAAAAAAATTTTGCGTTATTTTTGATGGCGAATCGATTGGCAGTACTGGCTACGAAAATTTATTTTTTTAAATTTTTGGTCAGAAAAAAAAACATGGAAAAAGTATATTTTTAAAAAGATTTGATGTCTTTGCCTATGGTCAGAGAATGATCCAACTCTGTAACTTGGCAATCGTTCAAATCCATTCATCTGAATGGCACAGTAGAGTAAACTAAAGTAAATTCCCTATACAATGTTCTGAAGGGGAGACTGACAGAGAGTAATCCAACAATAAAACATTTTGCAATAATGTTGGCATTAATGTAGCCAACACACTGTGTACTTAAGTCATTCAGCTTACATTAGCAGAGTGAGATATTCCCATAAAATGCATTGGGAAGAGTAATTCAGCTGAGGCGATAATAGATTTCAAACTAAACCAACCAGTTAATATTTGCTTTGACAGAGAGTGCAGGGCCTAAACAAACAGTATGGGTGTACTAAGTACAATAATCTTGGCAACCTCATCGATTTATACTAAGCCTTGTGTAGAAATCCATTACATAAGCCATTTTTCATCACGACACCAGCTGTTATTGGTGTTATTTTACCATTGCGCCTATGGCGTTTTTTCGTTTATGTCTATTTTTCGAGCCCACGGCTCATGGACGAAATAGCGGAACATACCAGGGACCTTAGAATCGCGGTATCTAGCCGCTGTGAAAATTTCATCAAAATCGTTAGAGTAGTTTTGGCTGTAGATCAGTCAGTCAGTCAGTCAATCAGTCAGCCAGCCACGATCAATTCTTACAGTAATGAACCTCTCGGTTCCTAACTAGTGACGGGCCTAGCGGCCCGATAAGGAACCGACTTTTTATTTCAAATAAAAGAGACAACGAGCTCGGCTCGGTCTTGCACGATTGGGCACGATTTAGTTCGACTTGGCTTGATCGGCTCGGTTTGGCTCGATTAGGCTCGGCTCGGCTCGATCTGACTCGAATCAGCTTGATTCGGCTCAATCAGCTCGATTGGGTTCGACTCGGCTCGGTCCAGCTCGACTTGGCTCAATTGGGCTCGATTCAGCTCAATCTGCTCGACTCGGCTCGAATCGGCTCAATTGGGATTGATTGGGCTTGACTCGGATCGATTTGGCTCAACTTGGCTCAGTCTGGCTCGATTGGGCTCGACTTGGCTCGGTCCGGCTCAATTGGGCTCGACTAGGCTTGATTGGGCTCGACCCGGCTCGATTGGGCTCGACTCGATTCGATTTGGGCTTGACTCGGCTCAGTCTGACAACGAGCTCGGCTCGGTCTTGCACGATTGGGCACGATTAAGTTCGACTTGGCTTGATCGGCTCGGTTTGGCTCGATTAGGCTCGGCCCGGCTCGGCTCGGCTCGGCTCGGCTCGGCTCGGCTCGGCACGGCTCGGCTCGGCTCGGCTCGGCTCGGCTCGGCTCGGCTCGGCTCGGCTCGGCTCGGCTCGGCTCGGCTCGGCTCGGCTCGACTCGGTTCGGCTCGGCTCGGCTCGGCTCGGCTCGGCTCGGCTCGGCTCGGCTCGGCTCGGCTCGGCTCGGCTCGGCTCGGCTCGGCTCGGCTCGGCTCGGCTCGGCTCGGCTCGGCTCGGCTCGGCTCGGCTCGGCTCGGCTCGGCTCGGCTCGGCTCGGCTCGGCTCGGCTCGGCTCGGTTCGGCCCGGCTCGGCTCGGCCCGGCTCGGCACGGCTCGGCACGGCTCGGCTCGGCTCGGCTCGGCTCGGCTCGGCTCGGCTCGGCTCGGCTCGGCTCGGCTCGGCTCGGCTCGGCTCGGCTCGGCTCGGCTCGGCTCGGCTCGGCTCGGCTCGGCTCGGCTCGGCTCGGCTCGGCTCGGCTCGGCTCGGCTCGGCTCGGCTCGGCTCGGCTCGGCTCGGCTCGGCTCGGCACGTCTCGGCTCGGCACGGCTCGGCTCGGCACGGCTCGGTTCGGCTCGGCTCGGCTCGGCTCGGCTCGACTCGGTTCGGCTCGGCCTGGCTCGGCTCGGCTCTGCTCGGTTCGGCTCGGCTCGGCTCGGCTCGGCTCGGCTCGGCTCGGCTCGGCTCGGCTCGGCTCGGCTCGGCTCGGCTCGGCTCGGCTCGGCTCGGCTCGGCTCGGCCCGGCCCGGCTCGGCTCGGCCCGGCCCGGCTCGGCTCGGCTCGGCTCGGCACGGCTCGGCTCGGCACGGCCTGGCTCGGCTCGGCTCGGCTCGGCTCGGCTCGGCTCGGCTCGGCTCGGCTCGGCTCGGCTCGGCTCGGCTCGGCTCGGCTCGGCTCGGCTCGGCTCGGCTCGGCTCGGCTCGGCTCGGCTCGGCTCGGCTCGGCTCGGCTCGGCTCGGCTCAGCTCGGCTCGGCTCGGCTCGGCTCGGCTCGGCACGTCTCGGCTCGGCACGGCTCGGCTCGGCACGGCTCGGCTCGGCTCGGCTCGGCTCGACTCGGTTCGGCTCGGCCTGGCTCGGCTCGGCTCTGCTCGGTTCGGCTCGGCTCGGCTCGGCTCGGCTCGGCTCGGCTCGGCTCGGCTCGGCTCGGCTCGGCTCGGCTCGGCACGGCTCGGCTCGGCTCGGCTCGGCTCGGCTCGGCTCGGCTCGGCTCGGCTCGGCTCGGCTCGGCTCGGCTCGGCTCGGCTCGGCTCGGCTCGGCTCGGCTCGGCTCGGCTCGGCTCGGCTCGGCTCGGCTCGGCTCGGCTCGGCTCGGCTCGGCCCGGCCCGGCCCGGCTCGGCCCGGCCCGGCTCGGCTCGGCTCGGCTCGGCACGGCTCGGCTCGGCACGGCCTGGCTCGGCTCGGCTCGGCTCGGCTCAGCTCGGCTCGGCTCGGCTCGGCTCGGCTCGGCTCGGCTCGGCTCGGCTCGGCTCGGCTCGGCTCGGCTCGGCTCGGCTCGGCTCGGCTCGGCTCGGCTCGGCTCGGCTCGGCTCGGCTCGGCTTGGCTCGGCTTGGTCTTGAGTCGACTCCCCGTGCTGCTCGAAGGGCGCAAATACATATATCGAAGGGTCAAAGCAAAACTCACGTGCTGCTCGAAGGGACAAAGTCAAACAATGTGTCTATTATTTGATGTAATTCACGTGCTGCTCGAAGGGCGCAAATACATATATCGAAGGGTCAAAGCAAAACTCACGTGCTGCTCGAAGGGACAAAGTCAAACATTGTGTCTATTATTTGATCATCTCACGTGCTGCTAGAAGGGCGCAACTACATATTATATCGAAACAAGCCCCTGTCTTGTATTTTAATTATATCAGAAATCGTTGCCTTCAGTACAAATATCTAAAAATTCATTCACCTGAAGTATGGGTAACATTATAAATTCGTTTTTCGCACAGTAGAGTTAACTAAGCAAATACCCTCCAGGTTGACTGAATGATTTTATTAATGTTTGCCATGCATAATGTACTATATTTGGGTCCCATGACCCACCCCATTGAACAGCTTTGCTTACATCTGATAGAAAGTAATCCCAAATTAACTTCCCTCTACGAAAATTATTTTAATAAATACATACAACATAGCAGTCAACTCTGCTATCAACAGTACACAATAACTAAAATGGCATTCAGCTTACAAGCTAAGCAGAGAAAGCATTTCCTTGTTAGGTGGCCATTCCTATAGAATAGCATTACTAGGCTATCTCTATGCATTTTTCATGAGTGCCAGCTGGTGTTTTTATCATTGCGCCTATGGCGTTTTTTCGTTTATGTCTATTTTTCGAGCCCACGGCTCATGGACAAAATAGCGGAACATTCCAGGGAACTTAGAATCGCGGTATCTAGCCGCTGTGAAAATTTCATCAAAATCGTTAGAGTAGTTTTGGCTGTAGATCAGTCAGTCAGTCAGTCAGCCAGCCAGCCAGTCTCGAGCAATTCTTACAGTAATGAACCTCTCGGTTCCTAATAAATGTGCGTGTGAGACGCAAACGTGATCCCACTGAACAAACATAACAGGAGATTATTCACATTTTTGTCACCAACGATCCGACTTATGGCCGATTTACAACATTGACGCTTTTCATAAAAGTGAGCCAATTATTCCCTGGACCATAACATGACATGCAACAGCAATACTATTACTATAATACTACATATTTTTTTTTGCTGATAAATTAAATTTTAAAATTCATTCAATAACATACTTTTGCTTCAGTATCAATCTTAAAATCCTCGCGGTATCTCAATATATTAAAAACTAAATTCTACAAATTAAATGGATGTATTAAATTCAAGCATCACCAATAGTCACCCAGCGGTTCTCTACTGTGTGGACTCTGTCCTAGACTCCCAAGCCCCACTGGCGTACTCCACTTCCCTTGCACACGCAGGGGACTGGCTCCGCTCCAAGCCATTCTATCATAGATCCGAGACCTACATTTCCTATACAAGGAATATTGGAGTACTGGCTTTGTGTCCGCATGGCTTCAGGTCCCCTGCAGACCCCACCACCGCTTCAGGGCCTACACCTGGCCCCACCCGGGCCACCCCTGCAGACCCCACCACCGCTTCAGGGCCTACACCTGGCCCCACCCCTGCAGACCCCACCACCGCTTCAGGGCCTACACCTGGCCCCACCCCTGCAGACCCCACCACCGCTTCAGGGCCTACACCTGGCCTCACCCCTGCAGACCCCACCATCGCTTCAGGGCCTACACCTGGCCCCACCCCTGCAGACCCCACCACCGCTTCAGGGCCTACACCTGGCCCCACCGCTGCAGACCCCACCATCGCTTCAGGGCCTACACCTGGCCCCACCCCTGCAGACCCCACCACCGCTTCAGGGCCTACACCTGGCCCCACCCCTGCAGACCCCACCATCGCTTCAGGGCCTACACCTGGCCCCACCCCTGCAGACCCCACCACCGCTTCAGGGCCTACACCTGGCCCCACCGCTGCAGACCCCACCATCGCTTCAGGGCCTACACCTGGCCCCACCCCTGCAGACCCCACCACCGCTTCAGGGCCTACACCTGGCCCCACCCCTGCAGACCCCACCACCACGTTGGCTTTGGCGCCGAGGTAGACAGGATCACCTCACCTACCATGACTCACTCCGGAATGCTATCTACGAAGTAGCCCAATCTACTGCTCTAGCGCACTGGAGTGACGTCGACGAGCGAGCGAACCATCTCACAAGCCGCCACTACACCTGGTCATGCACTCTTTTAATTTTTTCTAGAACAAAATATATTAGTTCTAAGAAAAAAATATTTTTAAATAAAATAGCTAACATGTTCTATAGTATATATTAGTATGACAGTATTAGTATTGTTCAGATAATTCTAGAATGTTATATATATAAACAATGTTCATAGTACAGAGGGTACAGTATAAAATGATATTCTAGATGTCCATGTATGAATTCGTTAGGTTTGGGTTTAAATTTGGTTGGGGTTGAATTTAAATTGGTTTATAGTTTGGGTTAGGGATAGAGTTCGGGTTAGGGTTGGGTTTATGGTTAGTGTTATGGTTATGGTTGGGTTTATGGTTAGTGTTATGGTTGTGGTTGGGTTTATGGTTAGTGTTATGGTTATGGTTGGGTTTATGGTTAGTGTTATGGTTATGGTTGGGTTTATGGTTAGTGTTATGGTTAGGGTTGGGTTTATGGTTAGTGTTATGGTTATGGTTGGGTTTATGGTTAGTGTTATGGTTAGGGTTGGGTTTATGGTTAGTGTTATGGTTATGGTTGGGTTTATGGTTAGTGTTATGGTTATGGTTGGGTTTATGGTTAGTGTTATGGTTAGGGTTGGGTTTATGGTTAGGGATACGGATAGAGTTCGGGTTAGGGTTAGGGTTGGTTTTGAAAATATTCTATAACCTATTAGCGACTCATTAAAAAATACTTTTTCTCTAGAACTATTATATTTTGTTCTGGAACTGTTATAAAAAACATTTGTTGAAAATTCTAGGAACACTGGGACCCATCCACCCACAGAGCAATCCAAGTACAGTACATTTGTTACATTAGGTGCATACCCAGACTTACTAATTTACAATACTGCTTTATTAATTTTGTTTATTTTGTTAATTTGTTTTATCATCAGAAGATAGTCGCTAAACTTAAAAAAAATAATTACTTATACTTGACATAATCATCTCCAGCAACAATCTGTGAAGACAGATAGTGGGAGACTGTGGATGGCCAAATGTTCCGCATACGATTTGAATTCCATTGATATATTTAATGCTTTATAAATCTGTAATTGAATCATGTAAAAACAACAATACGGAAGATGCACATTGAGGCCAAATGTGTATCAGTCGAATCACTGACGATAATCAACTACAGCACTGTATATACAGTACTGCCTTGCAATGTTGAGGTGAAAAAACGTCAAATCTCTGCCGGTCTAGTTTGTCTTTTTATGCGAATTATTGTTATTCTACTTGCAGTTAATATAATACATGGTTTACCGATTATCCTTGGAATGACAACTGTTGGTTGCGTCGTATTCATACTAGTTATCTTCATCATAAAGCAAGTTGAAAACTCGAGAGACGCAGCAATAATTCCACAGTGTATAAAAGTGAAGAGCGCCAATGAAATCATAGGTAAGATAGACATAAAGTAGTACCGATACGATACGATAAGAAAGTACCAGTAGGCCTACCGACACGATACGAAAGTACTGGAACCGACACGATACGAAAGTACCGGTACGATACGAAAGTACCGGTCCGTTACGATACGAAAGTACCGGTACGATACGAAAGTACTGGTACGATACGAAAGTACCGTACGATATGAAAGTACTGGTACGATACGAAAGTACTGGTACGATACGAAAGTACTGGTACGATACGAAAGTACTGGTACGATACGAAAGTACCGTACGATACGAAAGTACCGGTACGATACGAAAGTACCGGTACGATACGAAAGTATCGGTACGATACGAAAGTACTGGTACGATACGAAAGTACCGTACGATATGAAAGTACTGGTACGATACGAAAGTACTGGTACGATACGAAAGTACCGGTACGATACGAAAGTACTGGTACGATACGAAAGTACTGGTACGATACGAAAGTACTGGTACGATACGAACGTACCGTACGATACGAAAGTACTGGTACGATACGAAAGTACCGGTACGATACGAAAGTATCGGTACGATACGAAAGTACTGGTACGATACGAAAGTACCGTACGATATGAAAGTACTGGTACGATACGAAAGTACTGGTACGATACGAAAGTACCGGTACGATACGAAAGTACTGGTACGATACGAAAGTACTGGTACGATACGAAAGTACTGGTACGATACGAAAGTACCGTACGATATGAAAGTACTGGTACGATACGAAAGTACTGGTACGATACGAAAGTACCGGTACGATACGAAAGTACTGGTACGATACGAAAGTACTGGTACGATACGAAAGTACCGGTACGATACGAAAGTACCGGTCCGTTACGATACGAAAGTACCGGTACGATACGAAAGTACTGGTACGATACGAAAGTACTGGTACGATACGAAAGTACCGTACGATATGAAAGTACCGGTCCGTTACGATACGAAAGTACCGGTACGATACGAAAGTACCGGTACGATACGAAAGTACCGGTACGATACGAAAGTACCGGTCCGTTACGATACGAAAGTACCGGTACGATACAAAAGTACTGGTACGATACGAAAGTACTGGTACGATACGAAAGTACTGGTACGATACGAAAGTACCGTACGATATGAAAGTACTGGTACGATACGAAAGTACCGGTACGATACGAAAGTACTGGTACGATACGAAAGTACTGGTACGATACGAAAGTACTGGTACGATACGAAAGTACCGGTACGATACGAAAGTACCGGTACGATACGAAAGTACCGGTACGATACAAAAGTACTGGTACGATACGAAAGTACTGGTACGATACGAAAGTACCGGTACGATACGAAAGTACCGGTCCGTTACGATACGAAAGTACCGGTACGATACGAAAGTACTGGTACGATACGAAAGTACCGTACGATATGAAAGTACTGGTACGATACGAAAGTACCGGTAAAGTACCGCTACCGATACGATACGAAAGTATCGCTACCGATACGATAAAGACAGTAGGCCTGTTGTACCCTGGGTCTTTCTTCCTCATGCGAAATATCAAAATTATTTCAATTACAGTAGATTGAAATTATAGTATTTGTTGTTTGTTGTTTGTGTGGATAACAAGAATTCATGTCGCTGTTAGCTGCGATGCGTCAGGGTTTAATTGTCTTATTAATTGAGTATTAATATAAATTTCGAAGACTTACTTACTAACTTACGTGACTCGCTCCACAGCTGGTGTTACTGTAGTTTGTTGTGGATCCAGCCGATATCATCATCGGAGATGGGGTATGTCAAATGTTCAAATTTATGTGCGATTATTTATTAGGGCCCACATGGTTACTTGCTGTCACAATTCAGCTTTGAAATTTATCGTCAATTAAAACGGTTCTCTATTTTTTTTTACGTTTTTTTCAACAAAAATACAGTAGATAAGAAAAATCTAAGGTTATTCGCAGATGTTTTGCTGTTCCTTTTCCTTACCATCGCCCATAAGTATTTAATCTCTTTCAATAATAAATTAATAATTGTAATGTTTTATTATGACCTACTACAGTATAGTAGGTCATGGTTTTGATTACTATATTGTTTTTATCTTTTTATTTTAGCTATTGTTCTCATTATTTGCGTCGTATTCAGTTACATTCTCTGTTGGCTCTTCTTACTGGCTGCGGTGATCTCCTTTACCGTAGTCGTGCCGGTAGTCAGATTCTCCGACCAAATTAACAAAATGGATGCTGTCATGGAAGAATTTCCTGAATATAATAATGATTTTTTACATTCAGCTGGAAGTAAGTAAACTTGAGTCTATGAATATTAACAGATAATAGAGTTTACAGGAAATATCATGATAAATTCCCACGCTTATTATCATAAAAATCATTGATAACAAAATAAAAATTCATTGAATACCCAAAACGGTAAACCGCAGGATTAAACCAAATCTATAAAATACCAATTCAGTTATTGTTAAAGTGCTAGACCTACATTAAATAATAAGTAAAGGCATGTCAAGAAACAATTCATCATACAATAAAAAAATATTCATAAAGAAGTTTAATGCTTCATAATAATACTTGATTATAAAACTAATTATTCGTTAATTACCATGCAGTACCTGGTAATACCATGCACTACCTGGTAGTACCGTGCACTACCTGGTAGTATCATGCACTACCTGGTAGTACCACGCACTACCTGGTAGTACCATGCACTACCTGGTAGTATCATGCACTACCTGGTAGTACCATGCACTATCTGGTAGTACCATGCACTACCTGGTAGCACCATGCACTACCTGGTAGTACCATATGCACTACCTTGTAGTACCATGCACTACCAGGTAGTACCATGCACTACCTGGTAGTACCACGCACTACCTTGTAGTACCATGCACTACCAGGTAGTACCATGCACTACCTGGTAGTACCATGCACTACCTGGTAGTACCATGCACTACCTGGTAGTACCATGCACTACCAGGTAGTACCATGCACTACCTGGTAGTACCACGCACTACCTGGTAGTACCATGCACTACCTGGTAGTACCATGCACTACCTTGTAGTACCATGCACTACCAGGTAGTACCATGCACTACCTGGTAGTACCACGCACTACCTGGTAGTAACGCACTACCTGGTAGTACCAGCACTACCTGGTAGTAACATGCACTACCTGGTAGTACCATGCACTACCTGGTAGTACCATGCACTACCTGGTAGTACCATGCACTACCTGGTAGTATCATGCACTACCTGGTAGTACCATGCACTACCTGGTAGTACCATATGCACTACCTTGTAGTACCATGCACTACCAGGTAGTACCATGCACTACCTGGTAGTACCACGCACTACCTTGTAGTACCATGCACTACCAGGTAGTACCATGCACTACCTGGTAGTACCATGCACTACCTGGTAGTACCATGCACTACCTGGTAGTACCATGCACTACCTGGTAGTACCATGCTCTACCTGGTAGTACCATATGCACTACCTTGTAGTACCATGCACTACCAGGTAGTACCATGCACTACCTGGTAGTACTATGCACTATCTGGTAGTACCATGCACTACCCGGTAGTACCATGCACTACCAGGTAGTACCATGCAATACCTGGTAGTACCACGCACTACCTGGTAGTAACATGCACTACCTGGTAATACCATGCACTACCTGGTAGTACCATCACTACCTGGTAATACAATGCACTACCTGGTAGTACCACGCACTACCTGGTAGTACCACGCACTACCTGGTAGTACCATGCACTACCTGGTAGTACTATGCACTATCTGGTAGTACCATGCACTACCCGGTAGTACCATGCACTACCAGGTAGTACCATGCACTACCTGGTAGTACCATGCACTACCTGGTAGTACCATGCACTACCAGGTAGTACCATGCACTACCTGGTAGTACCACGCACTACCTGGTAGTAACATGCACTACCTGGTAGTACCATGCACTATCTGGTAGTACCATGCACTACCTGGTAGTACCATGCACTACCTGGTAGTACCATGCACTACCTGGTAGTACCATATGCACTACCGTAGTCATGATACCAGGTAGTACCATGCACTACCTGGTAGTACTATGCACTATCTGGTAGTAACATGCACTACCCGGTAGTACCATGCACTACCAGGTAGTACCATGCAATACCTGGTAGTACCACGCACTACCTGGTAGTAACATGCACTACCTGGTAATACCATGCACTACCTGGTAGTACCATCACTACCTGGTAATACAATGCACTACCTGGTAGTACCACGCACTACCTGGTAGTACCACGCACTACCTGGTAGTAACATGCACTGCCTGGTAATATCATGCACTACCTGGTAGTACCATGCACTACCTGGTAGTACCATGCACTACCTGGTAGTATCATGCACTACCTGGTAGTACCATGCACTACCTGGTAGTACCATATGCACTACCTTGTAGTACCATGCACTACCAGGTAGTACCATGCACTACCTGGTAGTACCACGCACTACCTTGTAGTACCATGCACTACCAGGTAGTACCATGCACTACCTGGTAGTACCATGCACTACCTGGTAGTACCATGCACTACCTGGTAGTACCATGCACTACCTGGTAGTACCATGCTCTACCTGGTAGTACCATATGCACTACCTTGTAGTACCATGCACTACCAGGTAGTACCATGCACTACCTGGTAGTACTATGCACTATCTGGTAGTACCATGCACTACCCGGTAGTACCATGCACTACCAGGTAGTACCATGCAATACCTGGTAGTACCACGCACTACCTGGTAGTAACATGCACTACCTGGTAATACCATGCACTACCTGGTAGTACCATCACTACCTGGTAATACAATGCACTACCTGGTAGTACCACGCACTACCTGGTAGTACCACGCACTACCTGGTAGTAACATGCACTGCCTGGTAATATCATGCACTACCTGGTAGTACCATGCACTACCTGGTAGTACCATGCACTACCTGGTAGTATCATGCACTACCTGGTAGTACCATGCACGACCTGGTAGTACCATGCACTACCTTGTATTACCATGCACTACCTGGTAGTACCATGCACTACCTGGTAGTATCATGCACTACCTGGTAATATCATGCACTACCTGGTAGTATCATGCACTACCTTGTATTACCATGCACTACATGGTAGTACCATGCACTACCTGGTAGTATCATGCACTACCTGGTAATATCATGCACTACCTGGTAGTACCATGCACTACCTGGTAATATCATGCACTACCTGGTATTACCATGCACTACCTGGTAGTACCATGCACTACCTGGTAGTACCATACACTACCTGGTAATACCATGCACTACCTGGTAATACCATGCACTACCTGGTAGTACCATGCACTACCTGGTAATACGATGCACTACCTGGTAATACCATGCACTACCTGGTAGTACCATGCACTACCTGGTAATACCATGCTCTACCTGGTAGTACCATGCACTACCTGGTAGTACCATATGCACTACCTGGTAATATCATGCACTACCTGGTATTACCATGCACTACCTGGTAGTACCATGCACTACCTGGTAGTACCATACACTACCTGGTAATACCATGCACTACCTGGTAATACCATGCACTACCTGGTAGTACCATGCACTACCTGGTAATACGATGCACTACCTGGTAATACCATGCACTACCTGGTAGTACCATGCACTACCTGGTAATACAATGCACTACCTGGTAGTACCACGCACTACCTGGTAGTACCATGCACTACCTGGTAGTACCATGCACTACCTGGTAGTCCTATATGCATTACCTTGTAGTACCATGCACTACCTGGTAATACCATGCAGTACCTGACAGTACCATGCACTACCTGGTAGTACCATGCACTACCTTGTAGTACCATGCACTACCGGGTAATACCATGCACTACCTGGTATTACCATACACTACCTGGTAGTACCATGAACTACCTGGTAATACCATGCTCTACCTGGTAGTACCATGCACTACCTGGTAATACCATGCTCTACCTGGTAGTACCATGCACTACCTGGTAGTACCATATGCACTACCTTGTAGTACCATGCACTACCTGGTAGTACCATGCACTACCTGGTAGTACCATATGCATTACCTTGTAGTACCATGCACTACCTGGTAATACCATGCAGTACCTGACAGTACCATGCACTACCTGGTAGTGCCATGCACTACCTTGTAGTACCATGCACTACCGGGTAATACCATGCACTACCTGGTAGTACCATACACTACCTGGTAGTACCATGCACTACCTGGTAATACTATGCACTACCTGGTAGTACCATGCACTACCTGGTAATACCATGCTCTACCTGGTAGTACCATGCACTACCTGGTAGTACCATATGCACTACCTTGTAGTACCATGCACTACCTGGTAGTACCATGCACTACCTTGTAGTACCATGCACTACCTGGTAATACCATGCACTACCTGGTAGTACCATGCACTACCTGGTAGTACCATATGCACTACATTGTAGTACCATGCACTACCTGGTAATACCATGCACTACCTGGTAGTACCATGTACTATCTGGTAGTATCATGCACTACCTGGTAGTACCATGCACTACCTGGTAGTACCATGCACTACCTGGTAGTACCATATGCACTACCTGACAGTACTATGCATTACCTGGTAGTACCGAGTGCACTACCTGGTAGTACCATACACTACCTGGTAGTACCATATGCACTACCTGGTAGTACCATGCACTACCTGGCAATACCATGCACTACCTGGTAGTACCATATGCACTACCTGGTAGTACTATCTATGCACTACCTGGTATTACCATGTACTATCTGGTAGTATCATGCACTTCCTGGTAGTACCATGCACTACCTGGTAATACCATGCACTACCTGGTAGTACCATGCACTACCTGGTAGTACCATGCACTACCTGGTAGTACCATGCACTACCTGGTAGTACCATGTACTATCTGGTAGTATCATGTACTACCTGGTTTTTTTTTCCAGGTGGGTGACCTCTTTAATCGAAATATATTTGGTATTACAATATTACAGTTGAAAATTATTACGAGAACAAAACCTGGTAGTACCATGCACTGCCTGGTAGTACCATGCACTGCCTGGTAGTACCATGGACTACCTGGTAGTACCATGCACTACCTGGTAGTACCATGGACTACCTGGTAGTAACATGCACTACCTGGTAGTACCATGCACTACCTGGTAGTACCATGGACTACCTGGTAGTACCATGCACTACCTGGTAGTACCATGGACTACCTGGTAGTACCATGCACTATCTGGTAGTACCATGTGTAAAAGCTTCTGTGGGATCTAACTGGCCCCTTTTGCTTCGCAATCCAGTTTCCCCCCAGGCGCTGGAATACTCTAAAAAGGTTCTCTAACTGTATATAATATATTCCCCTCGCCCGCAAGGTACCGTTACAGGTGTTTTAACGGACATAAAAGTCATTCTGCTATATACGTGTTTTGGCGGACATGGTAAGGCAAAAAACCTGTAATGCACCAACTACCTTTCACAGCTTAGCCGTGATGATTCATATTACGACATCTAACAGCTGGTTGCTGACATGGAAACAGCCATTGGATGCATGGTTCTTTGTTTGGCTTGAGCCAATCAGAGCTATTTTTCCTGTCGACGTGTAGCTTTTCGGTCGATCATAAGGAGAGTGTTCAGTCTTACTGCTTTTACTTGATACTTTGTTGTTATTGCTGTCTAAGCCAGAAACACCGGCTTTTTGGGAAGAACTCTAGTAAACTGCTTAAATTATCGAAAGTATAAACTGTTACCTACTAACTAATCTCAATAACTCACTAATTAACATGCTCACTTAATTTAATTGCATTAATCATATTGTTTGTACTGTTATTTTACCGTCAGTTATTAATTGTACCTATTTGTTGATGGAAATATTGCTCTTTGGATAATACGGATAAATCACCCAAATTCCCAATTTTCTTGATACACTACAGGTTAGAGAGACCGGCTATACATAACAATTGCGATTTATATTAATGTGGTGTGTATTGAATCCAATGTTATTTAGCAGACCCTACGTGAGTCAATTGCTGCTCTCTTTATGTGTGATCAAATATACTGACGGTCGGCAGAATAGTGTGTATGATTGTGATTGGTAACAAAGTATTTCCTAAAGAATACGCTTTATACTTCAATCATAAGCAGTATCGTTGCGTTTTAGTATTGAAGTCTTTTAGTATCGTTGCGTTGAAGTCTTAGTTCTGTTTAAATAGATAAAGCGCCACGTCCTAAAGGAACTGTTAATATTTCCCGAAAGCCAATAATATCTGTCAGAGATTAATTATTAACGATCTATCGAATAATACAGTAGGTATACACTGCAACCTTACACTGCAATAATACAATTTAAGCATCCGAATTCAGCCTCCCGGGTGTAGATCCATCGGGTGAATGATCGCGCATGGGCTGCCTTCGGCTAATGTTTTGCGTATTAGCATAAAATATTGTCATATGCTAAAGTGGTTTTAATTAACTAAAAGACATATAAATTTTGGCAGGTTAAACTGCTAAAGGTCTTCAAAAGCGCGAACAGTAACAGTTTATAATCTTATTGCAGTAGGCAATAAGGTTGCAAAATACCGTAGTGACTGGTAAAACTGAACCGGTGCTTCTGTAGGTCAGTAGGCCTAACTGTCATCACCGGTACCGGTACTGCTGTACAAGTACATTTAGTATTATTCGATTTTGATTATTGTATACCGGTAGGCTGTTTAAGAGATTAGGGACTGTACACCCCTTGTTTCTTTTGGAGCTTACTTATTTCTGTCGGTTTTATTTCCTAGTAGGCTAATATTGAGCAGAAGGCGTGTGACCCTGCTCAGATTGTTCAGATAATTGTAGGCTGAGCTGCTGTCTGACTGTTGTTGAGTTTGGAGAGATTACGGCGTGTGTAGAGTTTGTCTGATAAAGTGCCGTTAGTAAGTTGGGGCAGCCATATGCGGTAAGGTCAATCCCCTCTTAAAGAATAAGTCGTACTACCGTGTTAGAACGCATACTAACTAACAGTTTCAGAGTCTGCATATACTGTAGTTTATTTAGGCTTGATCGTAGTCTGCCAGTGTTTTAGCCTGTGTTTGTTTGTGTGGTCTGTTCAGGTACCGTAATAGTTATTACTCAAATATTTGTAGGCTGGATTGTTGTCTAGCTATTTTTGGGTCTGAAGGGATTGCTGCGTGTGTAGAGTTGGTCTGATAAAGTGCCGTCAGTAAGTTGGGGCAGCCATAAGCGGTAAGGTCAATCCCCTCTTAAAGAGTAAGTCGTACTACCGTGTTAGAACGCATACTAACTAACAGTTTCAGAATCTGCACATACTGTAGTTTGTTTAGGCTTAATAGTAGTCTGCCAGCGTTTGGTTTGTATTTGTTTGAGTATTCTGTACGGGTAGCGTAATATTTATTATTCAGAGTTTATGCGATTATTCGCAACATTCATGTCCCCAAGTTTATTCCTACAGTAATTGTGCTTGTTATACATACCGTTATAGTTAAACTAACCCCGGTACTACATCAGGGCTGCTTGGCGTAGGTAAAGACTGACGACTTTGTGCTTCGGTCACTCCAGCAGATGCCGTGGTTCTTTTAACTGTTCAAGTATATTTAACTACTGATTATTTGTTATACCGGTACTTGTACCTAATTTAGGGTTTAGTGTACAGTGCTTTCCGAAGTAATTAGTGTAGGCAGTATATTTGTGTTGTAAAGTGGTTGATAGGCACATTCGTTAGCTCTATTAGCTTCTGGGTAGGAACAATCCGTGATACATAACGTAGTACCTATAGCGATACGGTTATAGGTCGTCAGGCGGTGGTATTTTCCTATCTGGACAACGCAGTATATTTACTACTACTTATTATTTAAATACCGTAGTACCCTGTCCTTTGTAATAACCAGAAATCTAACCCTTTGTTGGACT
This sequence comes from Nemertoderma westbladi, assembly GCA_032718475.1. Classification (NCBI taxonomy): domain Eukaryota; kingdom Metazoa; phylum Xenacoelomorpha; order Nemertodermatida; family Nemertodermatidae; genus Nemertoderma; species Nemertoderma westbladi. The sequence goes on along the minus strand of JAUCBJ010000788.1, from coordinate 2,358 downwards.
GGTTTGTAGACTTCCTGTAAAATTACCCTAAAAATTTCGTACGTAATATTTTTGTTGTGTTTTAATTAGAGAATTAATCTCACCCATATCGTAAGTAATTTGTAGTAATAAGTAACTTAGGTAAATTAGAATTATCTGTTTTAGTGTCCCATAGGTAGCACTCCACTGAGAGCGCACAGCTTCTGTGTAGTGACTCCCCCCAGAAATAGTAACATCTATTTCAATATTGTAATAAAACCCCTCATAAGGGTACATATAAATCCACTAAATCTATTAATAAAATAGTAGGCCTGTTCTACAACACTTAGGTCTTAATATCAGTTGGACTGCTGCTCAAATAACGGTAATAGAGTAAGTAAAGTAACCAAGTAACCCTAAAATATTCAGAAATTCAATTATTCTAAAATAATTGACATACCGGTATTTACCATAGGCTTATTATATTTATTTCTATAAATTTGTGCTGAAATCATACCGGTACTCTGTAATTAATTATAGTCCAGAATTATACTTATATACTATAAGTGTAGGCTGTATACCGGTATTCACGATAGGCCTATTATATATTTATATATATTTGTGCTAAAATTATATACCGGTACTCTGTGACAAATCTAGTCTGTAATAATACTTATATATATATTATAAGCATACCAGTATTCTAATATATTATATATATATCACGCTACACTGAGTAGCAGTATCGGTAATTAATTACTAGGCTAACAGTGATACTGAATTGCTAGACTTGCTTTAACTGTAATATAGCAGTAGGTATTCAACTGTACAATCAAACATGGCTGACACAAGGCAAACTCTGTCAGATAGTCTCCTAGAAACAACAGCCTGTTTCTCAGATCAAAGTGTAGAGAATCCCAGACCGAGGTCTGAAACCCCTCATACTGTAAGAAGGGCAACCCCTGCAGTGGTTGTGTCAGAACCTAGGTTGGTAGAAAAGATTTCGCAATTTGCGAAGTTAGTGAAGCGCCGTTGGTCTGCCATAGGCACTCGGGCCCAAGTCAAGCGGGATCAAGAAGAAGCTATAAAACAGCAGCAACCTCCTAGCCAAGAACCTAGTTCTCAGCGGCCCGATAGCTCCAGTAGTTCGGATACTGTTGAGCGGACGCCCGAACGCGGAGCGAAGATGGCGGATATGGTTTATGATGAGCGGCCAACCTATGAAGAATCAACCGACGCCACTTCTTCTCAAGTAGAAAGCGAGGTGGAAAGCGAAGTGGAAAGCGAATTAACAGCAGCAGAGAAGCCGCGAACTAGAGACGCCATTGACATCTATCTGTCAGACTATCAGCGATTCATAGGAGACGAAGAGTTGAGGAGACGACTGTCTGGACTTCGCCCTAATAGTGAAGAAACCAAGCTTGTGTTGGACGCAATCGATGCGGAAATGTTAGCTGCAAACCAAGCTGAATGTGATGAAAAACTCCGCCTCACAGAAAGGCGGCAGAGGCAATCGCAGAAGCAGAATGGAAAAGAAAGGAGGCAGCGGCAATGGCAGAAGCAGAAGCAGAAAGAAAAGCAGCAAAGGCAGTGGCAGAAGCAGAACGGAGAGCGTCTGAGGAGATTACCCAACTGGAGTTGGAAAATCTGCAAGAGACGCAAGACAACATAAATAAACAGTTAACTGCTAATCAAATGCAGATGATGAGTCGATCTACTCCCAAGCGCCAAGGATACACATCATCGGAGGAAGGCGAGACCACCGATCCTGAAGGCGGAGGAAATAGATCTCGTCTAAGCAGGCGTAGAAAAACATCTCACCGTCATAAACTGCCTGATTTGCCCCCAGCTGTCAGAAGACAACTAGCTAGCACAGACTTAGGTAGTACAGAACCCACAGAACAAATTATTCAGGTCACAAGACTCCCTACAATAGTTGATGAGCCTGAAATAATTAGGCCTGTCGTTCCCAAAGTCACTTCTGTGTTAGAGACCCCTGTACTTCCAGAGCTTAACTCTAAATTCCCTTTACATAGTACTACACTGCCTGTACCCGGTGGAACAGTCCATGCAAATACCCCTGTCCAGATAGCAGAGAGAGAAATCAATAATTTGTCTCCCGTCGTCCCGCGTCAGCCCGCTACTATGTTGGCGACTCCCGCTTCGGCGGTTGAGTGGGTGGAAGAGTTACGGCGGGGGATGAATCTCCTGCTAGGACAGATGCAGGAGACTGTCCACCAACTTAAGGGAACAGTGAGGGAAAGTAGAGCAGAGTTGCAGGAAGTGCAGCAAAGTATCGCGCTAGAATGCGACAAATTAGTCAATATACAAAAGGGCATACCAATACCCCCTGTAACATTGTGTCAACCTGTTAGGTCTGAAGTATTACATGCGCAAGGT
>JAUCBJ010000787.1:0-32599 GCA_032718475.1 Nemertoderma westbladi | reverse complement strand
TACAGGTAATTACCCATTATTGCTCGAGTAGTACTGTATAGTGGTGAGGTGTAATTACCAGCCAGGCCAGCCAGCCAGAAGTATACTTTTTTAAATCTTATACCATAAAATAATTAATTTAAATTAAAGGACTGGCTGACATGCTGTTTTTATACTTTATTATTTTATTATTATTTGTAAATTAATATATAATGCAATATTAATTATTATTATAATATATTATAGACTTTAGTTATCAAAGACCATTGTAGAAAAATTTGGGGGTGGGGCCAGCTGAATAACGATGGGATGTATGGGAACAATTTTCTACTTAACGTTACATTAACATTATATTAAGCTTGTTTATGTATTAAGTACTTTCTGTTGGCCCTTCATGCTGCATCATATGTTACAGTAACTGCTATACATGTAAACCACATGCGCGATCGCGATCACTAAGTTATAATAGCTATATAAGTTGCCTAACTGCTATCAACCACTCAAATCTCACTCGAAATCAACTTTAGCCAATATTATTATGTCGTTGCTAGGGCAACATTATAAACAGTTTGCAACCTTCATATGATATTGTTGTAGACACAGTATAATATTATTAGGCCTCTTTGGCCTACCGGTACCGGTAAATGATTTTATACAGACACACTGAAAATATATGTGTAGATTAGGTCCAACATTCACACATAAATTATATTAAATATGTAGTTGTGGAATTATTGAACTCTGAAACAACTAATTGGATAATTGGAAGTGATTTTTATTTTACTTCAGTTCTACACAGGTAACGGAAAGTATTTACTTCTTAAGATCGAAGATACACTGAAGCTTTTTTATGGTGCACTAGCAGCTGTAAGTAACCCTTGATTAATTAAATAAAATCAATTCATTACCGGTACTCAATAATCTCAGAATATGCAAGAGGGAGGTTGCGCTGTCAGTCAGAAAGGTAACAGAACAGCCCGTGGGGTAGGCCATGCCGTGGGGTTAGGATTTACCTCTGGGACCTGTATTAGGCAAAATAACAGTTGCTGTGTAGGCCCACCAGTATTGTACACGGTACAAGACCCGAAATTAAGCCTACTAATTTTAACTAATTTTAACTAATTTTAATTTTAATTTTAACCTAATTTTAACCCATCCTTACCCCATCTGACTGACAGCGCAAGGGCCCCTATAAGAATATGTAGGCCTAATAAATACATGTGTGTGTGGAATTTGGTGTACATTTCCACGTGCCGCGCTCAAATACAGTATGAACAATTTTCTGATCCGTACTCCTTAGTTTGTATGAACATTTTTGAGGAGTGAGTTTTCGCGACTTTGTTTCAAAATACAGTACAACAGAAGGTTCGGGTGATATAGCCTCGATCTCCAGTAAGCATCACTATGGTGTGTGCGAACATGTACACAACAAATGTATGGTGGCCCATTAGAGCTACTACATTTTATTTATTAATTTTTGTGTGAATTAAATTTCATTTAATTTAATGTTAATTTTTAAATCAAGTACAATTAAAAAAAACATTAAATGTACTATCACTTTCGTTTCCAATTAGTTTTATTTATTTACCCTCGAAAACAATTATACATCCCCCAAAAACAATTATTAATTTGTCAACCAAAAACAATTCTTCCAGCACCTACAGTAATATTACATGAAAAATTTATTTGTATACAAAATAATTCATTTATTATTTATTTCCATAAATCAAACAAAATGTTTAATAATATTATACCGACGACCCTCGTACCAATAGCCGCATTCTGCAACTGAGAGTCTGTAACTGAGTCTGTTTATTTTGTTAAAATATTTGATTATTTTTGAGGAATAAGCTTTTATTTTGGGGAATATGTATTTATTTTGAGGTTCTTTGTATTTATTTTTGAGGTTTTATCATTTTGTTTTGGTGTGAATTATTTGTTTTGGGAGCATTTATTTATTCGGGTGTTCAATAATTGTTTTTGGTGTTGAAAAATTTATTTCGGTGTTTGAATAATTTTATTTGGGGTGACTTTATTTTATTTGGGGTGACTTTATTTTATTTGGGGTGACTTTATTTTATTTGGGGTGACTTTATTTTATTTGGGGTGACTTTATTTTATTTGGGGTGACTTTATTTTATTTGGGGTGACTTTGTTTTATTTGGGGTGACTTTATTTTATTTGGGGTGACTTTATTTTATTTGGTGTTGAGTAATTTTTTTAGTTAGTGGAAATAAAAACACGAGGATCAGAACACTTTAAACTATATTGTACAGTATTCAAAGATTGAACATTAGAAACGACTGCAACTGATGAAAAACTACGTAGGAAACTTTTCTTGCGAAAATAATTATTTATTACATGCGTTGGGTATTCTCGTTCACTTCTCTTCGTATATATCCATGTAATACTGTACGTAATTATATTCTTAAATTTTTACTTTTTGTTGCTTAATTAGTTAATTCTTAATAAAAGATATAACGAAATAATGATAGCCTACATATATATTAGGACCTACGTACTATACTGCTTTCATAGTTTCAGCGGTTTAATTATTTTACTATTCAATTCTAGAGGCTGATTTACTCAATGTTAAATAATAATTTAATGTTCTGGAATATTTATTTCTTTAAGTAAAGAGCAGCACTACATAAAACCAATATTGAGTATTGAGTTTTGTTTTGGAGTATATACTTGTACGCCTTGCAGTAGCTAAAGTTGCGATAACTTTTTGAGTGTGTGCATGGATTTGACTTAAATTACGCGCAAACCTTTTCTACTTCGATGTTCGATGAATTTAAATTTAAGGACTTCCACCCAAGATATTTTCACATTTTCTTATATTACTTTAATGCAACCCTAAGGGTTACTTTTTTGCCTTGGGAAAAGTATTCTTTTTCTCCCGATTTTGATTATTTATTTCAGAATAAAATAGTTCAAAGATTAGAGATTGATGGATATATTTGTTTATTTGTAACCAGATCTGTAAAAAAAACAATAAACAGATTTTAAGTATGTAGAATGTAGTATACACCATGTCCCAGAATATTGTGTCGTAATTCAGTGACACCCCCCCCCCCCCCTAATTTTCTACAAATCTTAATGAGATTGCATGAAATTTGAAACAGAGATAATTTCACCTCCCGACCACTGACTGGGTGAGCCAGAATTTTTATTTTTGCTTTCTATCTTTAGCTACAAGCGTTTAAACAAAGTGTCTCCAGCGATATTGGAGGATTGTAAGGATGTAAGGATTGCAAAATATGTAACACAATTTGAAAAATAGCTGAGATATGAGCGTTCAAATGTTCCATTTTACATGCATTTTTTAAATGTTTGAATAGCTAAGTAATAGTATGATCAAAGATGTGGGGCGAGCCACGAAGTAAGCGAAGCCTTAGCATATGGGTGCCATTGGAGAGTTGTCTGTCGTCGTCGTCGTCGTCTGTTGTCGTCGGTCGTCGTCTGTCGTCGTAACGTTTTGATCGCTAATAACTCGGTTATTCCTTAATGAAATTAAACGAAACTTGGTACGTATGTAGTCCTTCAAAAGTTTAAAAAGAATCTGAAGTTTCGTCAAAAACGAACGAACGCAACGAGGCACAAGAGGAGGACGAGTATTGTGTTGAAGCCTTCTGACTAACGTCAGACAACTCGTTAATGGTGCCCATATGCTAAAGGCTTTGCTCACTTCGTGCTGCGCGAAGGCCCCACGAACGTGTAATGCATTGTTGCCCAGCTACGTATTTGGATAAACAAAATATTCCAGATTATGATGCATTTATTAAATAGAATAAAATAGCCTCGCGCCGGTGCATAACCATGCAACATTTGAACGCTCATATCTCAGCTATTTCTCAACGAAATTCAAATTGTGTTACATATTTGGAATCCTTGCATGGCCAGCTTTCCATTTGTACCAACAAACAGCTATAAGGTAGAAGAATAACTGTAGTGTAACTGGTGCAATATCGACGGAGACATTTTTTTAAACGCTTGTATCTAAAGATTGAAAGCAAAAATAAAAATTCTGGGTCACCCAGTCAGTGGTCGGGAGGTGAAATTATCTCTGTTTCAAATGTAATGCAATCTCATTAAGATTTGTAGAAAAATTAGGGGGGGAGGGGGGGGGGGGGTGTCATATGAAATATTACGTAGTATAATATTTCCCAACATAATAAGAAAATATTGCCCGTAAAATTTTAAGGGATTTTTTTACCTAATATACCGTAAATTATCTAATGATTAATGGTTAATCTAATCTAATACTTATCGATTTGTATACAGGTAGAATGTAGCATTATATTAGATACAATTAGATACATAGCATTAATACACATTAAATTACTTTGCAAATTTTTCAGATCTAATTTATAGAAATGGCGGACGCGGGTGAAGTTAATGTGATTGATAACGCGTCAGAAGCCAAAGTTGTTGGAGCTGATGATCCTACCGATCAACCATTGGGGTCTCTGCTGGGCGAAGGCTCAACTGCAGCTGGGCCTACCAGCACACCTGTTGCGTCTACGGCCGCATCGATAGCCCCATTAGACATTCAGAGTGCAAGAACAAGCCAGAGGGGGGCGTCTGGGGCAGGGCGATCAGGGAGGTTGTCCGTTAGTCGCTATAGCACCAGAAGTAGCATGGCTGGGAAAACGGCAGAGAGTTCTGAGCTAGAGTCTGACATTGAATCGGAATTACCACCTGTCGATTTGGGAGCTTTAGTTAAAGGATCTGTTGTACTCACTGGATTTACGTTGGATATGTGGACGGATGAACACGACCAAGTTCTAAATGTTTGGATTGAGGATCTTTCCAAGCAGTTACTTGTGATTTATATAGATAAGCATAAAGGTCTTTGTGTTGAACATGTTGTGCCCTCATTTGTTGTTGACGAACTGGCTTACTTTATTAGATCCGAAGGCCAGGAAGTTACTGGCCGCAATTTCAGTGAAAAATGTCAGTATGGTATTGTTCAGACGTCTCATATTCAAAGTCTGTTGAAGCTAATGAATGGTGTCTATGCGCCTTTGTTTTTGGGGAATAAAACGTGGCCGGACAGCATAAGGAATGAATTTTCAAGCAATCTACATCGATTCTTGAGTTGTTTGACAGACACTAGGTATAAAATGGAAGGATACACAGTCCTTTATGTTCCAACAGAAGGTGATGACCTCGAAGACGACGAGGTTGTAAAGGACAAGGAACTGGTTGGCCGCTTAGAGATGGCCATGATACATTGGACGAGACAAATTAAGGAGATGTTAAGTTCTCAAGACGCACTAGAAACGGCTGAGAACACTGGGCCTCTAGATGAACTCCGTTTCTGGTCAAACAGGTGCGACGACCTTTCTGGCATTAGTAAACAGCTGAACAAACCTGGAGTTATTAGGATTGAAAGGATATTGGAGATGGCCCGCAGCTCATACTTACCACCTTTTGCCAAGCTTAGTAAACAAATTCAGGATGGATCTTTACAAGCACAATCAAACCTTCATTTTCTAAAAATATTGAAGCAGCCATGTCAGGACCTAGGAAACGCTATGCTTAAAGACATTCCTAAACTAATACCAGTAATTATCAACCTTATCCGAATAATCTGGGTTAATTCGGAATTTTACAATACCAGGGAACGACTTACTGTCCTGTTTCGTAAAGTATCAAACGAAATTATTAATAGATGTTGCTCTGAAATTTCTCTTGAAAAGATATTCGATGGGCATGTTCAATCATGCCAGCAAACACTCAATGAGAGTATTCAATGTTGTAAAGCTTGGAAGGAATCATACACACATTTAAGTGCTGTCCACACAAAATATTCAACCAGCCTCACTGGATGGGTTTTGGATCCTACTAGTATATTTGCCCAAGTTGATGCATTTATTCAACGCTGCAAAGACCTTATTGATGTGTGTAATTGCCAGAGCCACTTCTCGAGGTATGAGGAGGGATCTAGAATACCATTACCCTGTTTTGCTGGACAGCGTGGACCAGAAGTTGCCAGGAACCTGTTGGAAATTGACAATGCATTTTGTCGATGTCTGAATCCCCTTAGGCTCGTGAAGAAGCACATTTTAGATGTGAAAGCAACTGTCTGGCATGATGAATACAATAAATTTAGATCAGGAGTTAAAGACCTTGAGGTGATGATGACCAACACAATCAACTCCGCGTTTGAATCAGTAAGAACTATCGAGGAAGGTATCAATCTTCTGGAAGTATTTCAACATTTACATTCGCGGGAGGCTATTTTAAGAACACTGGATAAGAAGACTGCCGAGATATTTCAGATATTTAATGATGAGATGAACTTGGTTAAGAAGGAATTGAGCGGAAGAGCTGCATGGTTGACACCTTTACAACCTTACTATGCAGGCACTGCTGTATGGGCTAAAGCATTAAAAAATAGAGTTGATAAGAGCATGACACTAATTGAGGGTGCATACTTCCTTCCGACAACAGGAATGGGTGAGGAAGCTCGTTCTAACTATTTGCAACTTGTACAAGCTCTTGATGAACTTATTAGAAAGAATTTTGGAGAGTGGACTTTAGCAATTGAGAAAGAGCCTGTACGACGATTAGATGTACCTTTGATGTGTCGCAGCCAAGAAAGAACAGGAATGTTAGATTCAAATTTTGATAAAATTACAGCTAAGTTGCTCCAAGAAATTTATTATTGGCAACGCATTCTCTTTGAAGTACCCCATTATGCTGCTGAACTCTATGAGCGTAAGGATGACTTGCGTGTACTGAGAGAGAATGTCCTACAAGTTGTTAGAGGATACAATAGGATTTTATCTTCTCTCAGCTTAGAAGAGCGAGGTTTATTCCGAGAGAGAATACGTTTTCTGGATAAAAAGATCGTACCTGGATTGAGCAAACTTACATGGGCATCTAAAGGAGTTGCTGAACTGTTTATCAAGGAGTGTTACAACCAGGCTGGTAAGGTACAAGCTGTTGTTGATGAATACAAACTAACTAACATTAAAATTAGCAAATTGTGCAGGACAATATCTGAGATGCTATTGGTAAGAATAAATGTATCAAAGGTTCACGATAGTGGTCAGTTCGATGTGGAACAAAGCAAGCACAGAATAGCAACCACAGAACGGTTGGCTATGAATCATATCGAAATTGTGGATATATTGATGAAAACATGTGAATATTTCCGAAATGATGGCCAAGAGGTACAGAACCATTGGTACAGATACACTGATAAGATGGATCGTATGGTTGAAGAAGCATTCAGGTTGAATGTTAAATGGTCACTGCAGGAATTATCCAAGGCAATCAATGGAGACGGTAAGACACCACCCAATCCTTTGTTTAAAGTTAAGGTTGTTCTTGATGGTGATCGAGTTGAATTTGACCCAACTCTGAAAGGTCTTGCAAAATTAGTAAATAGTATTGGGTCTCATTTGACTGATACTATTTCACCTTTGGACAGACTTCCGAACCTACTCACAGCTAAAAAATCAACAAAAGACCCAATTCATATGGTAATTGCTGCTGATCATGAGGTTGGTAAGTTGATGCATATAATCGCACAAGGAATGATAGATAATGCAACATCATTGCATGAGTACTTGGCTACCTGGGATTCTTATAGAGAAATATGGGAAGTAAACAAGGATGCATTTATTCGTAGATATCATAAACTTAATCCTGGTGTAGCTAGTTTTGACTCTGATATTGGTCGCTATACTGAAGTTGCCAACAATGCACAAAAAGAAGAAACTGTGTTGAGCATTCAATTTGTCATGTTAGATTGTTCTCCACTGAAGTTTTCCATTCTAAGCCATTGCCAGGAATGGCAAAATAAATTTACAACATTATTGAAGGACATGGCTATTACAGCTCTCAATAATTTGACATACTTTTTGAAAAAGAATGGAGAGCAAGTTGGTGTTGTTCCAACCACATTAGATGAATTGGGAGCTAGTATTAAGTTACTGGAGCAACTACAGGGTGATTTGCATAAAATCGAGGACCGTATCTCACCAATTCATGAACAATTTGCCATTCTTGAAAAATATGAGGTTCAAATTCCAGAGGAGTCTCAAGAGAAACTAGATCTTTTGGAACATGAGTGGATTACATTCCAGCAAAACTTAATTGATGCTGAAGCTATGCTTAAGAAACACAAAGATAAATTTAAAACTGGGTTGATTCATTCTGCAGATGAATTCAAGAAACAAGTGGGATCAACTGTTGAGGACTTCCACCAGAATGGCCCCTTCTCCTCATCCTTAACTCCTGATGAAGCTTTGGCTGATATTGCATCAAGACGTGAGGCATTACGTTTGTTAAAGGAACAAGAAGCAAATATAAGACGAGGCTTGGCAATATTTAAAATAGATCAGCCGCCATCTAAAGAAATTTTAGCCATGGAGAAAGAGTTAGATCAACTTGAGCAGGTTTGGTTACTAACTAAGGATTGGGAAACAATGTGGGAAAATTGGAAAACGTTGACGTTTCAGGAGTTAGAAGCAGATAATATGGAACTTCAGTGTGGTCAGTTATATAAAAAATTAAACAGAATTGCTAGAGAAGTTAAGGACAAAAAATGGGAGATTGTTGCTGTATCTAAATCTAGAGTAGAGCAATTCAAAAGAACAATGCCGCTTATTGTTGATTTGCGAAATCATGCAATGCGAGATCGGCATTGGGTTGAATTAAAAGCAGAGGTTGGAAAGGAATTTGATCAAAATTCAGATAGCTTTACACTAGAACAAATAATTGCATTGCAATTAGATCAATATGCTGACAAGATAAGTGAAATTTCTGGTGCAGCATCAAAAGAGTTGTTAATTGAACAATCCTTAGAAGCCATTGATAATACTTGGAAGAATACGTTCCTCGAAATTGGACCCTACAAGGACAGGGGCCACTTCAGATTGAAAACAACTGACGAACTATTTCAGACATTAGAAGATAATCAAGTGACAATGTCAACAATGAAAGCTTCTCGCTATGTGAAACCATTTGAAAAGGAAGTTGATCGTTGGGAGCGAACCTTGAGTAGAATTATGGAAGTGATTGAAATGATTCTTACTGTACAGAGGCAGTGGATGTACCTAGAAAATATATTTTTTGGGGAAGATATTAGAAAGCAATTACCCAGAGAAAGCAATGAATTTGATGATGTTAATACAAATTGGTTAGCAATTATGTCGAGACTTAATCAAGACAATAATGCTTACAGAGGGACTCATCATGAAGGGATGTTGGAAACTCTAAATGATATGAATGGGAAGCTAGAAGAAATCCAGAAAAGTTTGGATATGTATCTGGAAACAAAACGGCAAATATTTCCACGATTTTACTTTGTATCTAATGATGATCTGTTGGAAATTTTGGGCCAAAGTAAAAACCCAGAATCTGTGCAGCCTCATATGAAAAAGTGTTTTGATAATATTTACAAATTAAAAATGCAAAAAATTGGAATGTCACAAAAGCATGAGGCATTGGGAATGTATTCAGCAGATGGTGAATATGTTGAATTTATTCAGCAAGTTATTCTTGAAGGTCCAGTTGAGGCCTGGTTATGTGATATTGAACGTACAATGCGTTGGACTTTAAAGGAGTTGTTAAAACAATGTCGTTTGGCTCTAAAGAAGCAAGCCAGTAAACGTGATAAATGGATAAAAGAATGGGCAGGACAACTACTTATTACTTCCAGCCAAATCCAATGGACTTCTGATACCACAAGAGGTTTAGCTCTTGTCAGAGAGAGAGAGTCCAAAAAACCCCTTAAATCATTGAAGCGAAAACAAATTGGATTGTTAGAGAAATGTACTGATATTATTCGGGGAAATCTAACAAAAATACAACGTGCAAAAATAGTTGCATTGGTGACCATAGAAGTACATGCACGGGATGTTATAGAGAAACTTTTAAAATCAGGTTGCACAGATGTTACAGCTTTTGAGTGGCTCATGCAACTTCGTGTATATTGGGACAAAGAAAGTGATGATTGTATTGTCCGTCAGACAACTACTCAGTTTCGTTATGGGTATGAGTACTTGGGAAACAGTGGTCGTTTAGTTGTTACTCCATTAACAGATCGATGTTATATGACTTTGACAACAGCTCTTCACATTAATCGTGGAGGATCACCAAAAGGTCCAGCTGGTACTGGTAAAACCGAAACTACTAAGGATTTGGGTAAAGCTCTCGGTAACTATGTTATTGTTATCAACTGCAGTGAAGGGCTGGATTATAAAAGCATGGGCAGAATGTACTCAGGGCTTGCTCAGACTGGAGCTTGGGGTTGCTTTGATGAATTTAACCGCATTAATATTGAGGTTTTATCAGTAGTTGCTCAACAAATCCTGTCAATTTTAAGCAGCTTAAAACAAAGGAAGATAAATTTCAATTTTGAAGGGAGAGATATTCGCTTAGTTGGCTCGTGTGGAATATTTATTACAATGAATCCTGGTTATGCTGGACGAACTGAGCTTCCTGATAACTTGACATCCATGTTCCGTCCAATTGCAATGGTTGTGCCAGATTCTGCATATATAGCTGAAAATATTCTATTTGGTGAAGGGTTTAGTAATACAAGAACTTTGGCTAAAAAAGTTCATACATTATATTATTTGGCTGTGCAGCAGCTGTCAAAGCAAGACCATTATGATTTTGGTCTGCGCGCTCTGGTAAGTGTGCTTCGCTATGCTGGTAAAAAGAAGCGGGCCCATCCAAATATGGCAGATGAAGAGATCTTGCTGTTTGCCATGAAGGACATGAATATACCAAAATTTACTGCTGCTGACAGACCACTTTTTAATGGCATTATGTCAGACTTATTCCCTGGCATTGATACACCACAGGTAGACTATTCCACGATTCGCAAAGCCATTGTGACAGAATTTCAAGCTGCTGGTTACCAAGCCATAGAAATTGCTATTGTCAAAGTTATCCAATTACTTGAAACCAAAAATTCTCGGCATTCTGTTATGATAGTTGGTGAAACTGGTAGTGGTAAATCGTGTACATGGCGTGTATTACAGGCTGCTATGAGTAGGCTAAGCAAGGAAGGAGATTCAAACTTTACCAAAGTTATTGAATATGTTATTAATCCCAAAGCCCTAAGTTTAGGGGAACTCTACGGAGAGTTTGATTTGAATACAAATGAATGGACAGATGGCATTCTCTCTAGTGTCATGCGTTTAACTTGTGCAGATGAAAAACCTGAACAGAAATGGATGTTGTTTGATGGCCCAGTTGATACACTTTGGATTGAGTCTATGAACAGTGTTATGGATGACAATAAAGTACTGACACTCATTAATGGTGAACGAATTTCAATGCCAGATCAAGTTTCTCTGCTTTTTGAGGTCGAAAATTTATCTGTAGCTAGCCCTGCCACCGTTTCCCGTTGCGGTATGGTTTACAATGACTATAATGATCTTGGGTGGAAGCCTTACGTAAACTCATGGCTTGAAAAAAGGAAATCTGGAGCTGACATATTTAAAAGATTATTTGATAAATATGTGGCAAAGATAATTGATTTTAAGAAACAAAACTGTAAGGAACTGGTGCCTATTGCTGAAATTAATGGCATTTCTTCCCTTTGCAATTTGCTGGATATCCTTGCAACATCTGCATTTGGTGCGAATCCCAATGATGACGCCAATTATAGTTTAATGTTGGAGATGTGGTTTATGTTCTGTATGTTATGGAGCATTTGCGGTGCAGTTGATGAAGAAGGTAGAAAGAAAATTGATACATACATCAGAGAAATAGAAGGGTCATTTCCAAATAAAGATACTGTTTATGAATACTATGTTGATGGGAAGAATAGAACCTGGGCCCATTGGGATGATAAACTGAAAGGAGGATGGAAATTTGTCCCAAATACTCCATTCTATAAGCTAATGGTACCAACTGTTGATACAGTTCGCTATCAATTCATTGTTAATAATCTTCTAGCTAAAGGGGTTCCTGTGCTTCTAGTTGGTCCAGTCGGCACAGGTAAAACCAGTGTTGCTGAGTTTGTACTCCAAAGTATGAATACCACACAATACAGTGTCTTAACTATCAATCTTTCTGCCCAAACAAGCAGTAATAATGTTCAAGATATTATTGAAAGCAAGGTTGAAAAGCGAACAAAGGGTGTTTATGTTCCCATTGGAGGCAAAAAATTAGTAACTTATTTAGATGATTTCAATATGCCAATGAAAGACTTGTTTGGATCACAACCTCCACTAGAGTTGATGCGACAATGGATGGACTATGGCTTTTGGTATGATAGGGCAAAACAAGTAACTAAAGTTGTTCGTGATATGCAAATTCTTGCTGCAATGGGACCTCCTGGTGGTGGTAGAATGGTAATCTCTAAAAGACTGCAAAGTCGTTTTAATTTATTAAACATGACCTTCCCAACAGAAAGTCAGATTAAGCGAATATTTGGAAGCATGATTTCACATAAATTGTCAGACTTCGAAGAGGATCTAAAGCCCTTAGGAGACATAATGCTTCAAGCTACAATAGAAATGTATGATGCTGTGGTTAATCGCTACTTCCCTACTCCAAGCAAAATACATTATTTATTTAACCTTAGAGATATATCTCGAGTTTTCCAAGGGTTGATGCGTTGCAGTAAAGATTATCATGATACAAAAGTTTCATTGACAAGGTTGTGGATTCATGAATGTTTCCGAGTGTTTGCTGATAGACTTAATGATGAAACTGATTTTGACGATTTTGTAATAATTCTTAGTGATAAATTGGGAGTTTTATTTGAGCAGACATTTCATAACATTTGCCACCAAAAGCAGCCTCCTATTTTTGGTTCATTTTTATCAAAAGATGGTAAAGTTTATGAAGATTTACAAAATATAGAGGAATTAAAAACATTCATTGAAAACGCACTTGAAGATTACAATATGACACCTGGCTATGTTGGTATGGATCTTGTAATGTTTAGGGATGCTATAGAACATGTTTGTCGAATAGTCAGAGTTATTGGACAGGCAAGAGGAAATATGATGCTGATTGGAATTGGAGGATCAGGGCGGCAATCATTGTCAAGGCTAGCAGCTTCTATACTTGAGTACACCACCTTTCAAATAGAGGTTACGAAACATTACAGGAAGCAAGAGTGGCGTGATGACTTGAAACGACTATATAGACTCGCTGGCGTTGATAACAAACCAACTGTGTTTCTGTTTAATGATACACAAATTGTTGACGTTTCATTCCTAGAAGACATCAATAATATACTTAGTAGTGGCGAAATTCCGAATTTGTACAAATCGGATGAATTTGAAGAGGTTCGCAATGCTCTTAGCGAGGAGGTTAGAAAACATGACATACATGACACACCTGAAAATGTATTTAAGTTTTTGATTGAAAGAGTCCGAAGTAATCTCCATGTAATATTGTGCATGAGCCCTGTTGGTGAAGCATTTAGGAATAGAATAAGAATGTATCCTGCTTTTGTCAATTGTGCAGCAATTGATTATTTCTCTGAGTGGCCTAAAGATGCTTTATTGGAAGTTGCTGAAAGGTACCTCGCTGACATGGATCTAGGCTCAGAAGATAATAAGACGAATATATCATCAGTGTTTGTTACTATGCACCAAAGTGTCTCCAAAATGAGTGAAAAAATGTATATTGAGTTGAAGCGTAGAAATTATACTACTCCTACAAATTATTTGGAGCTGGTTACTGGCTATAAAGAATTATTAGCAGAAAAGAGTTTAGAAATTGGTGCTGAGATAAGTAAGTTAACAAATGGTCTTCAAAAAATTGATGAAACTCGCACAAAGGTAGAGGTTATGAGAGTAGACCTTGATATCGCGAAAACCAAAGTAGCACAGTTCCAGAAGCAATGTGAGGAATATTTAGTAGTTCTTGTGCAACAAAAGAGAGATGCAGATGAACAACAAAAGCAAGTCACTGTTCGAGCAGAAAAGATTGGTGAAGAAGAAATCAAATGCAGGGAGATGGCAGATGCTGCACTGGAAGACCTCAAAGTTGCTATGCCAGCCCTGGAGGAAGCCATGGAGGCACTAAAGTCTTTAAACAAGAAGGATATAACAGAAATAAAATCATTTGTGAAACCTCCGCAGCTTGTAGAGAAAGTATTGGAAGCAGTTATGATACTTCGTGGAAGGGAGGCAACATGGGTTGAGGCAAAACGTGACTTGGGTGATCAGCATTTTATAGATAATCTTGTTAATTTTGATAAAGATCACATGTCTGATAAAACATTGAAGAAAATTGCCGGATATTGTAATCAACCTGACTTTTATCCAGATACAGTTGGTAGAGTTTCCAATGCAGCTAAATCATTATGCATGTGGGTTAGGGCAATGGAGGTGTATGGAAGAGTTTTTCGAGTTGTTCTTCCAAAGAAACAAAGGGTGGAACATGCAGAAGCTATGCTGGCTGAGAAACAGAAGACTCTGGCGGAACAACAACGCAAGTTAGCTGAGGTGAATGCGCAATTAGAAAAGCTGAAAAATGAATATGAAGAAAAATTGGCACAAAAGGAAGAATTGCGACTTAAAGCTGAAAAGATGGAAATACAAATGGAGCGTGCTGCCCTGCTTCTTAGTGGTCTAGCTGGTGAAAGAGATAGGTGGGAATCTACAGTTGCAGAACTTGAAGGAAGCAAAGGTTACCTCATTGGAGATTGTTTGGTTGCCAGTGCATCTTTATCTTACATTGGTCCATTCCTTTCCAATTACAGAGAAGAACTTGTTAATAATATATGGCTTCCAGAAATTAGAAAACTTCTGATTCCTTCTGACTCAGAATTTTCTTTTGCCAATTTCCTATCTATTCCAACAACTGTCCGACAGTGGAACATTCAAGGTCTTCCAAACGACACGTTTTCTACAGAAAATGGTGTTATGGTAACCAGAGGTCGCCGATGGCCTCTTATGGTTGACCCACAAAGCCAAGCAGTGAAATGGGTGAAAAAAATGGAAAGCAAGAGAGGACTTTTGACAATAGATTTACAACAGCATGATTATATGCGTACACTTGAAAATTCTATACAATTCGGAAATCCTGTCTTGTTACAAAACGTCCAAGAGGAACTTGACCCAAGTCTGAATCCAATATTAAACAAATCTCTTATAAAACTGGGTGGACGGTATATGATCCGTCTTGGTGATAAAGAAATAGAATACAATCAAGACTTTAAATTTTACATTACCACGAAGCTCAGCAATCCTCATTACACACCTGAAATCGCTGCAAAAACGACAATAGTTAATTTTGCTGTCAAGGAGCAAGGACTCGAAGCCCAGTTATTGGGTACCGTTGTGAGAAAAGAGAGGCCAGAGTTAGAGGAACAAAAAGATTCATTGGTATTAAACATTGCTGCTGGGAAAACGAAATTAAAAGAATTGGAGAATGAGATATTACGACTGCTAAATGAGTCAGAAGGTTCTTTACTTGAAAATGAAGAATTGGTGAACACATTGCAAACATCCAAGGTAACATCACAGGAAGTAACTGAACAGCTAGCAATGAGTGAGACAACCGAAGCCAAAATAGATGCGGCACGAGAAGGTTATCGGCCTTGTGCAACAAGAGCTTCGATTCTCTTCTTTGTACTGATAGACATGGGCAGAATCGATCCCATGTATCAATTTAGTTTAGATGCCTATATTGACCTGTTTAATACAAGTATTGACAAGTCACACAAGAGTCCTAAACTAGAAGACAGAATTGCTAACTTGAATGATTGGCATACGTATTCTGTTTACCGCTACACATGTCGTGGATTGTTTGAGAAGCACAAGCTGTTGTTTTCTTTCCATATGTGTGTAAAGATATTACAAAATGCTGGGAAAATTAACATGGAAGAGTTCACTTTTTTTCTTACTGGTGGAATAGTTTTGGACAAGGACGAACAGATGGATAACCCATGTTCAAATTGGTTGCCAGAAACTGATTGGGACAACATATCAGAATTAGAAAAATTATCTAATTTCCATGGAATTATAACTTCATTCGAGCAGTATCCTCGAGATTGGAGTATATGGTTTATGAGTGACAACCCGGAAACTTCTCCATTGCCAGGGGAATGGGAAAACTCTTGCAATGAACTTCAAAAGATGGTAATTTTGCGCTGCTTAAGAACAGATCGGGTTGCATTTGCGGCCATGAGTTTCGTTGTAAACAATTTAGGAACACGGTTCGTTGAGCCTCCAGTGTTGGATATGAAGGCTGTCCTTGACGACTCATCAAGTAAGACACCATTGATATTTGTATTGAGCCCCGGTGTGGATCCCACTGGAGCACTAACTGCCCTAGCACATGGAATGGGTCAGACGCAAATGGCACTATCTCTCGGACAAGGTCAAGCCCCAATCGCTACAAGAATGATAAAAGAGGGTATTAAAGAGGGAAACTGGGTATTCCTAGCAAATTGTCATTTGAGTTTGTCATGGATGCCGCAATTAGACAAACTTTGTGAACAATTGCAAGTGGAAGAGCCCCATAAAGACTTCAGACTTTGGCTAAGCAGCTCGCCAAATCCGGATTTTCCCATTGCCATTCTCCAATCCGGAATAAAAATGACCACTGAGCCTCCACGTGGAGTGAAGGCAAACATGAAGCGGTTGTACAATACTGTAACTGACCAATCGTTTATGCGAACAAGAAAGCACGATAAATATCAGCGCTTGTTATTCAGTCTTTGCTTCTTCCATTCCATATTAATTGAGCGGCGAAAATTTGGTCAACTCGGGTGGAATGTATTTTACAGTTTCAACAACTCTGATTTCGAAGTCAGTGAGCACCTATTGAGCCTTTACTTAGATGAATACGATGACACACCCTGGGATGCACTCAAATACCTTGTGGCATTAGTTAATTATGGTGGCCACGTCACTGACGATTATGATAGACGAGTACTAACGACTTATATTAATGATTGTTTCCATGAGGATGTGCTAGAAACACCGTTTTATAAGCTTTCTATTCTTCCCACATATTACATTCCTAGAGATGGCAGTTTGCGATCTTACAAAGAATATATATCGACATTGCCAAACTTGGACCATCCAGAAGTATTTGGACAACACCCGAATGCTGACATCTCCTCTCAAAAGGCTGAAACGAAGCTTTTGTTTGATACTCTGCTGTCACTTGGATCGCAGGTTGCAACGGTGGGAGCCCAATCTAACGAATCAAAGGTACTAGAGCTCTCCGCTAACGTTCTAAAACAGGTACCTGAAGATTTGGATTATGGGCAGACTGCGAAAATAATGAAGGATGACCCCTCACCTCTCAATGTGGTCCTGTTACAAGAGATTGAACGTTACAATTACTTACTCAATCTTATCCGGAAATCGTTGCTCGATTTGGACAAGGGCATTAAAGGTTTAGTTGTCATGTCTTCAGATTTGGAAGAAACATTTACGTGTATTTTAGAGGCACAAGTACCACCATTATGGCGGAAGGCCTACCCTTCCATCAAGCCACTGGCAGCGTGGGTGCGAGATTTGGTAATGCGAATAGAACAGTTGGAAAAATGGAGTTCCACTGCTCATCCCCCTATCATATTCTGGTTGAGTGGATTCACCTTTCCCACCGGTTTCCTCACAGCGGTGTCCCAAGTAGCGGCTCGACAGAATAATGTATCAGTTGATACTCTCTCCTGGGAGTTTTCTGTGCTCACCATCGATGATACAAATGTGACTGGGCCCCCCAAGGACGGGGTTTTAATAAAAGGTATGTTTCTGGAGGGAGCGGGATGGGATAAGAAGAATTCCTGTTTAATAGAAGCTGAACCGATGCAGCTCCAATGTCGGATGCCTTCTATTCATTTCAAGCCGGTGGAAAACAAGAAAACAAAGACAAAGGGACTGTACATATGTCCCACTTACGCCTATCCAAATCGTTCTGGGACGCCAGGTAGACCCTCGTTCGTGGAGTGCGTGGAGCTGAAATCTGGAAGTATGCCAGCGACCCACTGGGTGAAACGAGGAACAGCTCTACTCCTCAGTCAGGCGGAATAACTATTGCTTAGGCCTATCAACTGTTACATTTAGCTACAGTATTGCCAATTACTTGGGACACTATTTAATGGTATGTTAGCTATATTAGCTACAGTAGAAGTGTGTTATTTATCGCCAAAACCACTTTACAACTTGTTCATAAAAGACGTATTCACGTCTGTTATTGTCGGGGTTGACTCTGTTGATTATACCAAATATGTACTTTGTCAAAAGTGAGGAATCAATTTTAGTTGCTTTCTGTAAATAGTAAATTTCGTTATTAATTGAGTACTTTTTACTGTTTGGCAACTGTGTCTGGTAAAGTTTTTAAAT
Organism: Nemertoderma westbladi; assembly: GCA_032718475.1. NCBI lineage: Eukaryota > Metazoa > Xenacoelomorpha > Nemertodermatida > Nemertodermatidae > Nemertoderma > Nemertoderma westbladi. The sequence goes on along the minus strand of JAUCBJ010000787.1, from coordinate 14,321 downwards.
TGATGTAAATAATATTGCTTGTTTTTAAATAATCGAAATAATTTAGCTAACCAAACGTGTAACCCCAGACAGTATGGCTACGGTTGGTTTATGTTTTTACGAATGTTTCGTATTCCTAAAATATGTTGATAAAGTCGTTTTGTGAAAGAGGGTGCATGTAAATATGTCATGTTTTGTAAATACTAGTGTTTTTATTGCTAATAATATTTTTATATTGTTTTCATGTCTATTTAAATATATTTTTCTGGTTATCTCAAATATTTTAATTAACTTGGAGAATGATTAAGTAAGAACAGAAGACAATTTATCATATAAAAATACTTCGACCAGCGTAACAATAAATACATAACAGTACATGGGTTCTACATATAGTGCTTAGAAATGTGTGTTGCTGCATTAAGCATGTTATGCCGGCTTATCGACAAAATTGCTCCGCCATAACTCCATATCACCCGTGAATTTTGCGAATCATCCGCAATTTCAAGACCAGTGTACTTTAAACGGCGTGTCATGAAACTCATGAGCATTCCATGCCTAATATCTTCATGAGGCCGATAATACACAAGATTGTGCTGAAGCTGGCCATTACGGCGAATGTCATGCAAAGCGGAAGCGGTACTACTCAAGAGAAAGACAAGGAGTTCTCCAATGCTATATAGGGTTTTCAAATCAATTTAATATGAAACATAACAGAAAGTGAAACAATAAATTTATCGCATAAAATTGCCACTTTCTTACGACTTATTTACAGAGCCCACCCCCTAGGATTACTCCACAGAGGAAATTTGTTTTTATTTTCCATTTCTGGATACTAGGCAAGGATTAAGGGTGGGTGGACCATGGTAGGGATCGAACCCACAACCAATTATTGATTGCAGGCCTTGCGGTTAACCAATTAAGCTACGCTACCCCGCCTCCCTTTCTACATATTAAATCACTTACGTATTAATCCGATTATACCTACTGATGCAGCTGCAGTGTGCAACAGTGAGCTTCGCTACATTCTCAGTGGGGCGTCCTACATAAAAGGCGAAAAAAACTTGTTTTATCGCAATGGTGAAACATCAATATCAATATTAATGCAGTTGGTTGTGGGGCTAGTCAAAACTGCGAGCCATCTCCGAACTGTTATAATTATGCTATGGCAGTTTTATAAAAGTCTGTGGGCACTGGTATAGCTTGTAAGGTACTTGAGCTTAATAAGCTTAATTAACTCGCTTAATTAACATTCAAAAAGTCAACATACAATGTTCCACCACTCAAATATAATAGTACCTTACATAGCTTGTGTGACCATTTTTGAAAATTTCTTTTTTTTGTAATTTCATTGTTTTTTTTATTGGTGAATGTTCTAGAACCTTAGTAGATATTTTTTAATGGTAGCTAGTGTTTTTTTACTAGCTAGTATTTTTGAAAATAAAAAACAATAAAAAAATAGTAATATTGTATTTGAGTGTTTTTTTGATATTGGTGAATGTTCTAGAACCTTAGTAGATATTGTTTTATGGTTGCTGGTGTTTTTTTGCTCGCTAGTATTTTTTGAAATTGTATACAAAATAAAAAAAATTAATATAGGTACTGTACACTGTAAGCTGTTATAATATCATCAATATTTTTGGTCATTAATATGTTCTGCAAAAAGTTTATTTTCGTAATTTTTAAATTACAAAATTGGTCACAGAAGCTATACCAATGGCGTATCAGTGTGTGTATCGGAAGCCATTAACTGCCTGTTCCTTGAACACAATAAACTCTTATTTATAGTAGTATTTATAGCTTTACTTGTCGTCAGAGGCAGCCTGCCACCCCCCTTGCTTTACTCTGCAAAATTGATGTTGCACAGCGACTGTTTTTAGCTGTTGTTTGAGGAATTGAATTAAACTAGCAATAGTATAGTTGTAAGTGTTCACTAAGATGGCTTGCAGCTTTTGCTACATGAAGGCACACGTGTTCATATTGATGAGATGCAGGGCGCGATAATTAGTTTTTGATTTGTTAAATTATTGCGATTTGTGTTTTTCAATGGACGATTACTGTCTGGTTTAATTAATTGAGAGTACAAGGTCTTAGTGTGAGGTCTTCGTTTTTTAAGGCTGCGTACGTCGCAGTAGCGAAGTTACTAGAGCGTTGGACTTAGAATCTCTAGGTACCGAGTTCAATCCCACTTTCCGGTAAATTTTTTTGTAGTAAGATTGGTAGTTAGCCATTCAAGGAGACAGTTCATGCGTTAGTAGACGCAGACCTTTGCGCGATTTCGCGCTTGTTTTTTTTGACATTTCGATGGTTTCATGTGAAAGAGCATGAACATTTAGGCTCTAGGATAGTAGGTTGATAATAACTCTACTAATATTTACTTAGGCTCTAGGATAGTAGGTTGATAATAACTCTACTAATATTTACTTAGGCTCTAGGATAGTAGGTTGATAATAACTCTACTAATATTTACTTAGGCTCTAGGATAGTAGGTTGATAATAACTCTACTAATATTTACTTAGGCTCTAGGATAGTAGGTTGATAATATCTCTACTAATATTTACTTAGGCTCTAGGATAGTAGGTTGATAATAACTCTACTAATATTTACTTAGGCTCTAGGATAGTAGGTTGATAATAACTCTACTAATATTTACTTAGGCTCTAGGATAGTAGGTTGATAATAACTCTACTAATATTTACTTCAGCTCTAGGATAGTAGGTTGATAATAACTCTACTAATATTTACTTAGGCTCTAGGATAGTAGGTTGATAATAACTCTACTAATATTTACTTAGGCTCTAGGATAGTAGGTTGATAATAAGTCTACTAATATTTACTTCAGCTCTAGGATAGTAGGTTGATAATAACTCTACTAATATTTACTTCAGCTCTAGGATAGTAGGTTGATAATAACTCTACTAATATTTACTTAGGCTCTAGGATAGTAGGTTGATAATAACTCTACTAATATTTACTTAGGCTCTAGGATAGTAGGTTGATAATAAGTCTACTAATATTGACTTAGGCTCTAGGATAGTAGGTTGATAATAACTCTACTAATATTTACTTAGGCTCTAGGATAGTAGGTTGATAATAACTCTACTAATATTTACTTCGGCTCTAGGATAGTAGGTTGATAATAACTCTACTAATATTTACTTTGGCTCTAGGATAGTAGGTTGATAATAAGTCTACTAATATTTACTTTACTAATATTTACTAATATTTACTAATGCTCTTTGGGACCTAAACTGTTTGTGACCTAATGCTCTTTGGGACCTAACACTCCTTTGGGACCTAATGCTCCTTTGGGACCTAATGCTCTGTTGGGACCTAACACTCCTTTGGGACCTAACGCTCCTTTGGGACCTAACACTCTTTGGGACCTAACGCTCTTTGGGACCTAAAATGCTCTTTCGGACCTAACGCTCCTTTGTGAGCTAATGCTCTTTGGGGCCTAACTATCTTTGGATCCTAATGCTCTTTGGGACCTAACGCTCCTTGGGACCTAAAACACTCTTTGGGTCCTAACGCCCTGTGGGGCCTAATGCTCTTTGTGACCTAACACTCTTTGGGGCCTAATGCTCTTTGGGACCTAATGCTCTTTGGGACCTAAAATGCGCTTTCGGACCTAACGCTCCTTTAGGACCTAACACTCTTTGGGGCCTAACTATCTTTGGGGCCTAACGCTCTTTGGGACCTAAAATGCTCTTTGGGACCTAATGCTCTTTGGGGCCTAATGCTCTTTGGGACCTAATGCTCTTTAGGACCTAAAACGCTCTTTCGGACCTAATGCTCCTTTGGGACCTAACGCTCTTTGGGGCATAACTATCTTTGGGTCCTAATGTTCTTTGGGACCTAACGGTCTTTGGGGCCTAACGCTCTTTGGGAGCTAATGCTCTTTGGCACCTAATGGTCTTTGGGCCTAATGCTCTTTGGGACCTAAAACGCTCTTTCGGACCTAACACTCCTTTGGGACCTAACGCTCTTAGGGGCCTAACACTCTTTGGGGCCTAATGCTCTTTGGGATCTAATGCTCTTTGTGACCTAAAATGCTCTTTCAGACCTGATGCTCCTTTGGAACCTAATGCTCTTAGGGGCCTAACGTTCTTTGGGGCCTAATGCTCTTAGGGGCAAAAATGTTTTTGAGGCCTGACGCTCTTTGGGACCTAATGCTCTTTGGGACCTAAAATGCTCTTTCAGACCTAATGCTCCTTTGGGACCTAATGCTCTTTGGGGTCTAACAATCTTTGGGACCTAAAACGCTCTTTTGGACCTAAGGCTCCTTTGGGACCTAACGCTCTTTGGGACTAAAAATGCTCTTTTGGACCTAATGCTCCTTTGTGACCTAACACTCCTTTGGAACCTAAAGGTCTTTGGGGCCTAATGCTTTTTGGGACCTAGCACTGTTTGGGACCTAATGCTGTTTGGGACCTAGCACTGTTTGGGACATAATGCTCTTTGGGACCTAAAACTCCTTGGGACCTAATGCTACTTTGGGACCTAATTCTCCTCTGGGACCTAATACTCCTTTGGGACCTAACGCTCCTTTGGGACCTAATGCTCTTTGGTGCCTAATTCTCTTTGGGACCTAATGCTCCTTTGGGACCTAACGCTCCTTTGGGACCTAAGCTCTTTGGGAATGCTCTTTGGGACCTAATGCTCCTTTGGGACCTAATGCTCTATGGGACATATGCTCTTTAGGACCTAAAATGCTCTTTTGGACCTAACGCTCTTTGGGACCTAAAATGCTCTTTCAGACCTAAAATGTTCTTTCAGACCTAACGATCCTTTGGGACCTAACACTGTTTGGGACCTAATGCTCTTTGGGACGTAACACTCCTTTGGGACCTAATGTTCCTTTGGGACGTAATGCTCTTTGGGACCTAACGCTCTTTGGGACCTAACATTCTTTGGGACCTAACACTCCTTTGGGACCTAACGCTCCTCAGGCACCTAATGCTCCTTTGGAACCTAATGCTCTTAGGGACCTAACACTCTTTGGGACCTAACGCTCCTTTGGGACCTAATGCCTTTTGGGGCCTAATGCTCTTTGGGACCTAACACTCTTTGGGACCTAATGCTCTTTGGGACCTTATGCTCCTTTGGGACCTAATGCTCTTAGGGGCCTAACGTTCTTTGGGGCCTAACGCTCTTAGGGGCATAACGTTCTTTGGGGCCTGATGCTCTTTGGGACCTAATGCTCTTTGGGACCTAAAATACTCTTTCAGACCTAATGCTCCTTTGGGACCTAATGCTCTATGGGGCCTAACACTCTTTGGGACCTAAAATGCTCTTTTGGTCCTAAGGCTCCTTTGGGACCTAACGCTCTTTGGGACCTAAAATGCTCTTTCGGACCTAATGCTCCTTTGTGACCTAACGCTCCTTTGGAACCTAATGGTCTTTGGGGCCTAATGCTCTTTGGGACCTAGCACTGTTTGGGATCTAATGCTCTTTGGGACATAACACTCCTTTTGGACCTAATGCTACTTTGGGACCTAATTCTCCTTTGGCACCTAACACTCCTTTGGGACCTAACGCTCCTTTGGGACCTAATGCTCTTTGGGGCCTAATGCTCTTTGGGACCTAACGCTCTTTGGGACCTAATGCTCCTTTGGGACCTGATGCTCCTTTGGGACCTAATGCTCCTTTGGGACCTAACGCTCCTTTGGGACCTAAGCTCTTTGGGAATGCTCTTTGGGACCTAATGCTCCTTTGGGACCTAATGCTCTATGGGACATATGCTCTTTAGGACCTAAAATGCTCTTTTGGACCTAACGCTCTTTGGGACCTAAAATGCTCTTTCAGACCTAAAATGCTCTTTCAGACCTAACGATCCTTTGGGACCTAACACTGTTTGGGACCTAATGCTCTTTGGGACGTAACACTCCTTTGGGACCTAATGTTCCTTTGGGACGTAATGCTCTTTGGGACCTAACGCTCTTTGGGACCTAACATTCTTTGGGACCTAACACTCCTTTGGGACCTAACGCTCCTCAGGCACCTAATGCTCCTTTGGAACCTGATGCTCTTAGGGACCTAACACTCTTTGGGACCTAACGCTCCTTTGGGACCTAATGCCTTTTGGGGCCTAATGCTCTTTGGGACCTAACACTCTTTGGGACCTAATGCTCTTTGGGACCTTATGCTCCTTTGGGACCTAATGCTCTTAGGGGCCTAACGTTCTTTGGGGCCTAACGCTCTTAGGGGCATAACGTTCTTTGGGGCCTGATGCTCTTTGGGACCTAATGCTCTTTGGGACCTAAAATACTCTTTCAGACCTAATGCTCCTTTGGGACCTAATGCTCTATGGGGCCTAACACTCTTTGGGACCTAAAATGCTCTTTTGGTCCTAAGGCTCCTTTGGGACCTAACGCTCTTTGGGACCTAAAATGCTCTTTCGGACCTAATGCTCCTTTGTGACCTAACGCTCCTTTGGAACCTAATGGTCTTTGGGGCCTAATGCTCTTTGGGACCTAGCACTGTTTGGGATCTAATGCTCTTTGGGACATAACACTCCTTTTGGACCTAATGCTACTTTGGGACCTAATTCTCCTTTGGCACCTAACACTCCTTTGGGACCTAACGCTCCTTTGGGACCTAATGCTCTTTGGGGCCTAATGCTCTTTGGGACCTAACGCTCTTTGGGACCTAATGCTCCTTTGGGACCTGATGCTCCTTTAGGACCTAATGCTCCTTTGGGACCTAATGCTCTTTGGGACCTAATGCTCTTTGGGACCTAACGCTCATTTGGGACCTAATGCTCTTCTATGGGACATAATGCTCTTTGGGGCCTAACGCTATTTGGGACCTAACGCTCTCTGGGGCCTAATGCTCTTTGGGACCTAATGCTCTTTGGGACCTAAAATGCTCTTTCGGTCCTAATGCTCCTTTGGGACCTATCACTGTTTGGGACCTAATGCTCTTTGGGACTTAACATTCCTTTGGGACCTAATGCTCCTTTGGGACGTAACGCTCCTTTGGGACCTAATGCTCCTTATGGATCTAACACTACTTTGGGACCTAAAGCTCTTTGGGACCTAAAGCAGTTTGGGACCTAACACTCTTTGGGACCTAATGCTCCTTTGGGACCTAATGCTCCTTTGGCACCTAATGCTCCTTTGAGACCTAATGCTCTTAGGGAGCTAACACTCTTTGTGACCTAATGCCCCTTTGGGGCCTAACACTCTTTGGGACCTAATGCCCTTTGGGGCCTAATGCTCTTTGGGACCTAACACTCTTTGGGACCTAATGCTCTTTGGGACCTAATGCTCCTTTGGGACCTAATGGGAAACAGTCTTTAATATTTATATATTTTTACATGTATGGGCTTGCGTATTCCCCCCCCCCCCCCCACTCAATCAACACAGAGTGGCGTCGCCCAGAAGGAGACTGGAGAGGGAGGACATAGTAGTGGTGGCGCCCAGAAGGAGACCGGAGAAGGAGGACGTAGTGGTGCCGCCCAGAAGGAGACCGGAGAGGGAGGACGGAGTAGTGGGGGCGCCCAGAAGGAGACCGGAGAGGGAGGACGTAGTGGAGGCGCCCAGAAGGAGACCGGTGTAAAAGCTTTTGTGGGATAACTGATTCGTTTGCCTTGCTAACCGGTTCCCCCCAGGCGCTGGAATACTCTAAAAAGGGATCTATAACTCGAATAGCACAAGCTACCGGCTGATTGGCTGATTCGCTGTGCGAAGGGATCTGGGCTACGTTTGATTGTCCAACCAGCTTGGGAAAGTATCTGCCAATAGGATTTGAGTTGATTTTGATTTCGACCTATCACAGATCTACTGAACTGAATTTTCCTATCTGTATGCTCTTTCTCTGTGTTGGGTGGAAGCCTTTGTAAATAAGGTTATTCTTATCAGTTTTCAGTGTTGTTGGTCTTTCTTTCCTGAGCCAGGAGAGAACGGCTTGTAAATATTTTGTGCTTTTCTGTTTTAGTCTAACACTAGTAGGCTTAATTATAAAGGGCATATATCCGTTATCAACATTGCAACACAAACTAATGAACTTAACACACACTGAATCACTGTGCATACTTTTATATTGTTATACTGCTATTTACTGTCAGTTCTTCATAATATGGTTGATGAATTATTATATTTGGAATAACGATAAATAACCCCGAAACCCAATATTCTTGATATACCGAAGGTAAGAGAGAAAGGTTACATATAACGATTGTGACTTATGTTAAAGTGGTTTGAAGTGAATCTAATGTTATTTGATAGACCCTACATGAGTCAGTCCGTGTTCCTTTTATATATAACTAAAATCAGTGAAGATCGGCAGATCAGTGTGCAGTATTGTGCAGCATTGTGTATGAGTGAGACTGATAACGAAGCATTTCCTAAAGAATGCGCCATATATGTGAATTATAACTAAGCCATATCGTTGTGAGTAGTTTAAGTCATAACTCTGTTTGTATAGATAAAGCGCCACGTCCTAAAGGAACTGTTAATATTCCCCGAAGGTGAATAATATTGTCAGAGATTATATAATACTGTCAGTCGAATAATATATTAAGCTTACATAGCAATAAGATTAAGCCGTCGAACCCAATCTCCCGGGTATATCCAGCGGGTGAATGATCGCGCACAGATTGGTTTCGACTAGTGTAGTGAATTAAATACTTGTCATAGGCTAAAGGTGATTTATTATCTAGAAGACATCCTAATTTGGCGGGTTAAACTGCCAAAGGTCTTAAAGCGCGAACAATAACGGATATAGCTTCTTTATTGCAGTAAGCAATAAAGTTGAAGGTACCGGTCAACCGGTAAACCTGAACGGTACTTCAGTAGGTCAGTAGGCCCAACCGCCAGAACCGGTACTGCCGTAGGTCCGTAGGTCCAACTGCCAGAACCGGTACTTCTGTAGGTCCGTAGGCCCAACTGTCCTAACCGGTACTTCCGTATAAGTACATTAGTATTATTCGATTTGATTGTTGTATACCGGTAGGCTGTTTAAGAGATTAGGGACTGTACACCCCTTGTTTCTTTTGGAGCTTACTTATTTCTGTCAGTTTTATTTGTTTGTAGGCCAGTATTGAACAGAAGGCGTGTAAGCCTGATCAAATTGTGCAGACAATTTGTAGGCTGAGCTGTTGTCTGATTGCTGTTAAGTCTGAACGGATTGCAGTGTGTAGATCACCTGTCCGATAAAGAACGGTTAGGAAGTAGGGGCAGCAAATGCTGTAAGGCAAACCCCCAACTAAAGAATAAGTCGTACTACTGGGTTAGAACGCATACTACCTAATCATTTCGGAGTCTGCATGTCCTGTAGTTTATTTAGGCTTGGGAGTAGTCTGCCATCGTTTAGTCTGTACTTTGTTTGTGTAAGTCTGTACGGGTAGCGTATAATATTTATTTAGATAATTTGTAGGCTGGATAGTTGTCTGGCTGTTGTTAGGTCTGAACGAATTGTAGTGTGTGTAGAGCCCTTGTCCGATAAAGAACGGTTAGGAAGTAGGGGCAGCCAATGCTGTAAGGTAAACCCCCAATTAAAGAATAAGTCGTACTACTGGGTTAGAACGCATACTATCTAATCATTTCGGAGTCTGCATATACCGTAGTTTGTTTAGGCTTGATAGTAGTCTTTCAGTGTTTGGTCTGCATTTTGTTTGAGTGGTTTGTACGCGTAGCGTAATATTTATTATTCAGAGTTTATGCGATTATTCGCAACATTCATTCCCCAAGTTTGTTTCTACAGTAATTGTGTTTGTTATACATACCACTATAGTTAAATTAACCCCGGTACTACACGGGCTGCTTGGCGTAGGTAAAGACTGGTGATTTTGTGCATCGGTCACTCCAGCAGATGCCGTGGTTCTTTTAGCTGTTCAAGTATATTTAACTACAGATTATATGTTATACAAGTACTCGTACCTAATTTAGGGTTTAGTGTACAGTGCTTTCCGAAAGTAATTAGTGTAGACATTATATTTGTGTTGTAAAGTAGTTGATAGGCACGTTCGATTAGCTCTATTAACTTCTAGGTAGGAACACTCCGTGATACATAACGTAGTACCTATAGCGATACGGCTATAGGTCGTCAGGCGGTGGTATTTCCTATCTGGACAACGCAGTGTATTTACTACTACTTATTATTTTCAAATACCGTAGTACCCTGTCCGTTGTAATAACCAGTTTCCTAACCCTTTGTTAGGCTGGTTTGTAGACTTCTTGTAAAATTACCCTAAAAATTCGTATTTTGTGTTTTGTAAATTTTGTGTTTATTTAGAGATTGTAATCTCACCCGAATTGTACGTAATTTGTAGTATTAAGTAACTTAGGTAAATTAGTATTATTTGTTTTAGTGTCCTATAAGTAACACTTCACTGAAAGCGTACCGCTTTGTGTAGTGATTACCCCAGAAATAATAACATTTATTTCAAACATAGACAAAACCCATTAAAACGGGTATATATATATTATAAATCAAATCTAACGATTTATAAATAGTAGGCCTACCATTAGGTCTCAATATCAGTTGGACTACTGCTCAAATAACGGTAATAAAGTAAGTAAAGTAACCAAGTAACCCTAAAATTCAGAAATTCAATTATTTAAAATAATTGATATACCGGTATTTACGATAGGCCTATTATCTTTATTTCTATAAATTTAGGCTGAAACTATACCGGTACTTGTAATTAATTCTATTCCAGAATTATAATTATATACTACAAAACTGTAAGCTGTATACCGGTATTCCCGATAGGCCTATTATATATTTATATATATTTGTGCTAAAATTATACCGGTATTCTGTGATAAACCTAGTCTGTAATAATAGTTATATATACTATAAGCATACCGGTATTCTAATATATTATATATCACGCTACACTGAGTAGCAGTACTGGTAATTAATTACTAGGCTCGCAGTTAATACTGAGTTACTAGACTTGCTCAGACTGTAATACAGCAGTAGACATTCAACTGTAAACATAAACATGTCTGATACTAAGCAGAACCTGTCAGACAGTTTATTAGATGTAACTATCTGCGACTCAGATAGAGATGTAGAACTGTCTAGTCGTAAGTTCAGTTCACCTCCCACTGTGAGGAAGGTCATCCCTCCAGTAGTAATAACAGAACCTAGGCTGGTCCAACATCGTAGGTCTATCATAGGCACTCGAGCTCAGGTCAAGCGGGACCAAGAAGCAGCGGAACAGCAACAACCCGCGAGCCAAGAACTTACTTCTCAACGGCCCAACAGCTCCAGTAGTGAAGATACGGTAGAACTGACACCCGAACGCGGAGCAAGGATGACGGATGAGGCTTATTCAGATCCCCTTCTCATCCTTCCTGCAGCCGTACTCACTAGGTTATTGATCGCTGTGGAAGAACACCAGATCGATTGGGCGAGAAGCCAGCGTTCAACTAGAGATAGTTATGCTGGATACACAAGGGAAGAACTGAAGTCCATGGTCGAGTCGCAATGGAACTTCCCCGGACCCGGACTCCCGTTTGATTTATCAGAAGCTGCCTGGGAAGACATACACCGGATGGGAGTAGCCAAGGAAACCATCGATCCCGCTGTGTGGAAGAGGTCCGCAGCCGGATACACACAGGGATTCTTCAGTTCTATGGAGCGAGTAAAAGGACAACTGTTTCAACAACCACAAGGACCTCAAGAGCAGGGACAACTGCTTTATCAAGTGAGAGAAAGAATTCTACGAATCAGGCTAATATTATCGGCCTTTGAGGAGGCTTCTAAACGAAGGCAAGACACGTCGTTGCAAGTTGCCGTAAAGACTTGGTTTCAAAGGGTGAGTCTCCAGCTTCAAGGAACAGCTCAGTGGAAAGCTCAGCTGGAGGAGCGCTCAACCCATGGAGAATCAACAGACGCTACTTTTTCCCAAGTGGAAAGTGAAGCGACGGCAGAGAAACCGCATAAGAGGGATGCCATTGACATCTATCTGTCAGACTATCAACGTTTTTTAGGTGATGACGAGTTGAGGAGAAGGTTAGAGGGACTTAGCCCTAATAGTGAAGGAACCAAGCTTGTGTTGGATGCCATCGATGTGGAAATGAGGGCTGCGAATCAGGCTAAATTCGATGAACAACTCCGCATCACCCGAGTCCAAGAAGAACAAGTAAAGAAAAAACGTATAGAAGACAGAAAGAAAGCAGCAGTGGTAGCTGCAGAAGCAGAAAGAAAGGCGGCAGCGGCCAAGGCAAAGGCGGCAGAGGCAGCGGCCAAGGCAAAAGCGGCAGAGGCAGCGGCAGAGGCAAAGGCGGCAGAGGCAGCGGCCAAGGCAAAAGCGGCAGAGGCAGCGGCAGAGGCAAAAGCGGCAGAGGCAGCAGCAGAGGCAAAAGCGGCAGAGGCAGCGGCAGAGGCAGCGGCAGAGGCAAAAGTGGCAGAAGCAGAAAGGAAAGCGGCTGAAGAAACCACCCAATTAGAATTGGAAAACATTCAGGAGAATCAAGACTGCATAAATAAACAGTTAACAGCTAGTAATATGCAGATGATGAATCGATCTACTCCCAAAAGACAGGGATATACATCATCTGAGGAAGGCGATACCACCGATACTGAAGGCAAAGGAAATAGATCTCGTCTAAGCAGACGTAAAAGAACATTCCACCGTCAGAAATTGCCTGATTTGCCTCCAGCTGTTAGAAGGCAACTAAATAACACCAACTTAGGTAGTACAGAGCCCACAGACCAAATAATTAAAATAGAAAGACTCCCTACTATAGTAGATGAGCCTGAAATAATTAGGCCTGTTCTTGAAATCACCCCTTCGGTGATAGACACACCTGTGCTCCCTGAAACTACCTCTAAATTCCCTCTGCATAGCACTAAGCTACCTGTGCCCCGTAGAACTGCCCAGGATACAGTTCAGGTCCTGGACCCCGAGCGAAATATTCCTGATTTGTCGCCCGTTGTCCCTCGTCCGCTCGCTACAACGTTGGCGACTCCCGCTTCGGCGGTCGAATGGGTGGACGATAGACGGCGGGGGATGGATCTCCTGCTCGGGCAGATGCAGGAGACGGTTCAGCAATTCAAGGGCACAGTAAGGGAAAGTAGGCTTGAGTTGCAAGAAGTGCAGCAAAGTATCGCGCTAGAACGCGATAAATTAGTAAATACACAAAGGGGTATACCACCACCCCCTGTAACAATGTGTCAACCTGTTAGGTCTGAAGTATCTCATGCGCAAGGTGTGGAGCCTACACGCATATATACTGCTAGCGAAGTAGAAACTCCTATAGTGAACCCTATTAAGGGTAATTATAGACTTGTTGATAATGACATTCCCTATAGAACTGATCATAATCCGAGAAATTTATATACCGATAACTCGATATTAAATAACACGATGGCCCAAGAAAGTTTTACGCGTCAAATGGCTAGAACCGAAGCCCGGCAGGCGGTAAAGGTGGGAGAGATCGTCAAGTTCAATGGAGATGAGATGAAATGGTTACCTTTTAATGAATATTACAAAGATAACATACAGAACTCTGTACTATCTAATGGAGAAAAACTTAGATACCTCATCGAGTGCTTGGAAGGATCTCCCAAGTTAATGGCGTTAAAGTTTATTGGACATCCAGACGGATTAAGACAAGTTTGGGATACACTAAACATCAGGTATTGTAATAGGAATAACATCGCTGGGTATTTGTATGCAAAGTTGGTAGCGCCCCGAAAGTTTATTAGCAGCGGAATTATCGAGTTTTCCGATGAGATTCAGGAGATCTGTAGACAATTAGATTGGCTAGGTAAGTCTCAGGAGTATCAGAATGCTATGGTTATTAGAGCAGTGGCTTCTACTTTACCGAAGGGTGGAGTAGGTACACGCTGGGATAAGAAAGTGTTATATATGATGGAACAACAACGACGAGACCCTACCATGGCTGATCTCATGTCATTCCTAGATGGAGAAGTGAAATTACAGCTCCTGAAACTGTCCAGAGAGAAGACACCGGAAAACAAGGTAAGTGAAAAACCCGTCTCTAGGAGAAAGGTAACACCAGTGTGTTATACAGACGACGGCGAAAGCCAGACTTCTCAAGGAGAAGATAGCGGGAAAGACACTGATAGATCTTATTATGTCAATAAAATGCCTAAAGATCAGGTAAGTAAATTCAAGTCTCGAGCAAATGACAGGAGAGAACAGGTAAGAAAAACTCCTCCCACGTCTCCCAAGAGAATTCCGGTGAGAAAGCCCGAAGAAAAGGCAAGTGTACACAATGTGACTCAAAATAAGGTAAGTAACATCAAACCGAAATGTGCGCTGTGTGACGGGACCCACCGTTTGAATATGTGTGATGAATTCCTGAAGAAGTCATTAATGGAGAGACGCGAAGTCATGTGGGATAAGCGGTTATGTCGG